>JAPDDN010000384.1:0-32961 GCA_027422405.1 Ptychobarbus kaznakovi
TCCAAATGATACATAGTTTATCTGTTTTTTCTTCAGGTTTTCTAGATAAACAGCATCTACTGCAGCACCATATGTGACATTATTTGCCGGGAGCGATTTGATCAGCTTCAGCATTCTCAAAGCTCTAAGAATAGTGGTAATCATGTGGTGGTTTTGACCCTTTAATGTCGTTAATAAATCATAATTACAGTACACAGCTCCGTGGGGATGCAGCCCTTGATTATGATACAATCATTCAACATGATTTCAGAGGTGAAATAACCTTGCTTCAGGCCGCGGTGACCCTCCAGCCGGTTTCTATTGTTCTCATGTCTTCCACTCCAAATAATGTGGCCGAGACATCCTGCGAGCCGATTGGCTGAAGGCTGGAATGATTTTTTCCCAGTCGGATTTAGAGGGGATTTTATTAAGTGGCAAAGAAAAAAAGAACAAGCCGACGAGAGCAATGGGGTTTATGTCCGGCTGAGAACTTGAGCCGAACTGCAGACCACAACAGTCATTACAACAAGTCTGTCTGCAGCCGCTCTCCACAATCACTTCTGAGGGCCTTTTCTTTATACAGAGCATATGTATTGTGATGAACCTTGTGAAAATGATATACACAGAAATGTCATTTCGCAGACACTTGTAAATGTGCTCATCCTCAGGCCATCCAAGATGTAGATGAGTGTTTCTTCATCAGGTTTGGAGAAATGTAGCATTGCATCACTTGCTCACTAATGGATCCTCTGCAGTGAATGGGTGCCGTGAAGCAAAAAGCTGCGTGTCTGTAAGAAACAAATCCATCATTTATGCATTTTAACTTCAAACCTTCACTTCTGGACAAATTACAGCCTATAATCCATAATAACACTTACTCCAGTGAACAGGTCATCTTGTCTGAATCAGGAGAGAAATCTGCACAGACTGAGCACTGTTTACGAGTGAAAAGAGCTTTAAACAAATATGTGGCTGGATTTTGATGTGAGAGACATCAGGAGACTTTTTTCCACTGGAGGAGCCTTATTATGAACTATGGACTTGTATTTTGGCCAGAAGTGACAGTTTGAAGTAAAAACATATAATGATGGATTTGTTTCATATACAAAGAAGCATCTTGTGGCTTTATATTGAATTAATTAATGGACTGGAGTGTTGTTTATTAACTAACAGACTGGATTTTTGTGATGTTTTTATCAGCTGTTGGACTCTCGTTCTGACGGCACCCATTCACTGCAGAGCATCCATTGTGAGGAAGCGGTTGAGTGCTACATTTCTCCAAATCTGTTCTGATGAAGAAACAAACTCCTCTACATCTTGGGTGGCCTGAGGGTATGCACATTTTCAGCTAAATTTCATTTTTTGTGAACTATTCCTCCAAAACGGCCTTATTTTCTTTTAGCTTCACGACACAGACTTGGAGATCAACCAGGGATGAACAGAGAAGTACGTAAATCACACACAAACTTGGTGGAATGGAATTTAGACTAAATATTTGTTTATTTTTTGATAATGTTTTCGATTTAAATACTTTGGCTACCAATAAAAGTAACCTGCATCATTAGAAGTTTTTTGGGGGACTTGGGACTCGAAAATTAACGCACTGAACTGATCATAATTTTACTGGATATTAAACTTTTACAAACAACAGCAAACTATGCCTCATCAAAAATAACCTACACTATCAAACAGAAACAAAACATGAATCCCCTGTTTTTAAATCTTAATTAGGCCTTATCTTTCATTCTTCAATCATGAATCACCTCCAGATCAAATGAAAACCTGCTAATGTTTTCTGCCTCCAAAGCCGAGCAGCTTTAAAGGAACCCGGAGGATCCCACAAGGTGCGTTTCTCCAGAATCAAAGTGCGATCTGGTTTGATTTAAACAGCTTAAGTACACCTGGCTTTCTGCTTCAAGAGCCCAAATGATGACTTTAATCTGTATTCCCAACAGCCTTGGCGTAAACCTGCCAGCACGTCCAAAAGAATCTCTCATCAAGACTATTCATTTACCGCTCTGCACGCACGCTGCACGCAGCACGCACACACGCTGCACGCACGGACGCACGCGCAGTGTTGGAGCGCGGACGCGGCGTGAAGGAGAAGCGCCTCCCGCTGGAGGTTCAGTGCACTGCGGCCACAACAGCGTTCTGACGGAACCGTGTCTGTGGAAGTTAGTCTTGATGAATGCTGGTTTCTCATTGTTGTTCAGTCTGAAGGGATCTTAAGTGTTGCTAAAATATTCTAATTAGTTGCTTCCTGGTTCCTGGCTGGTTGCTAGGACATTGATAAGTTGTTGTTGCTGAGGTATTCTGGATTGCAGCTAACAAAAATGTTCCAAGAACGTTTGCTACTGTTCTGTTCCTATTAGGTTATGAAAACATTCATGAAATTTTCTCGGAATATCTAGTTTTAAAATGTTTTCTTGGTCATGCAAACGTTGGAGAAACAATCAGGGAATGTTACTTTTGAATGTTCTGAGAAATTATGTTTAAAACACGAGACTAACGTTCTAGAGAAACATTCCTTAAACAATGTATAAGAAAACTTTAATATTTGCAAATGTTCTGAGAATATTGAAGACCAGACAAGCTTGTTAATGTTACTCTTGCTCCCAGCTTACAAAAATATGTCAAATTTAAAAAAACAAAAAAATTTCATGTTCTGCTAATTGGTATAGTTATATATTATCTGATTGTTCTGAAGCAAGTAGTAAGCGGTTACATTTAAAAAACATTAGACAAATGTCTAACTAAACATGTTTGTGCCAATAATTTGAGAACCAGACAGCTGTGATGTTACTCTGGCTCCTAACAGATATGTTCTAGGATCTTTCACTAATGTATAAAGTTTTCAGACGTTCACATGTTTTAAAAACAGTTTTTCTTGGTTATGTGAACGCTTACAAATCACTTTAAGGGAACACTCCGTGTTATCATAGTGCAAACATGGGAACATACTTTTGAATGTTCTGAAATGAGTAGAAATCAATTATGTTGAAATAAATGTCAACTTAACATTAAACTAAAATGTTTCAGACAAAACTTTATGAATGATGTATAAGTAAAGGTGTTGTATTAACGTTTTGGGAACATTATTAAAGACCAGATCATTTTGAAGGACATTCTATTGATGTTATTTCCGAATTACATTACATTACATTGTCTCTGAATATTAAAAAAACTATTTTGTTGTTTATGCGAACATTAGAAAAATCATTGTGGGAACGTTACTTTTGAATATTCTGTAGTAAGCAATTATGTTTAAATAATGTTAGATGAATGTTCAACCAAAACATTTCAGAAAAAAACACAATATTAACAATGTAATAATAATGTTTTGAGAACTTTATTAAAGTGCCCCTATTATTGGTTATGAAAGGTGCATATTTTGGTTTTGGGAGTCCACAACAACAGGCTGATATGCATGCAAGGTCAAAGTTTCATTGTCTTATAATATGCATTTATTTTTACCTTACTTGCTCAATGACTCCCAAACGATTCTCTCAACGATTTATTTTCCAAACCCTCCTTTGCGTGACGCTAATCTGCGGTGATTGGTCGATTTCATCTCGTTACACCTGTAATGCCTGATAAAGCAGCGTGTGTGAGCGCAGCAGTGCTGCTTTGTGTGCAGCGTTACCGGGGACACCGCTATTTTACCGCTCCAAAAGCGGCACCTAGTGGCAAATAATGAATTTGCATTTTCATTCAGACAACGCGAAAAGACCAACAAGTGGGTGGGCAATAGGCCTATGCTAATGTTTCATGTTGATGTCAACATGCAACGGCTTGGGATTCGTTTTAAGAACGACTCGTTTCAATGATTCAGAGTCGACTCTTTCGTTTGAGAGACAATAACTTTATACACGGTGCACTTTCAGATTTAATCTTTGCAGGATGTTTTCTTTCACTTAGAGCTGTGTTACACTGCATGAAAGCTCCTTTTCAAACATCCATAATAGAAATTAAAGCTAGACCTTTTTCAAACATCCATTAGGGACACTTTAGACGTTCTATTGATGATCTTTGAATAAACGAATGTTGTTTCACAAGAACATATTGAATGATCCTGGAGCCAAAGTTTTGTGTTTTCTCCGGTTCCTACAAGAACATCAGCCAAAGTTGTGTTTTCCAGCACTGTTCATCTGTTTCCTAGGATGTCTGATCTGGAATTATCCGCTATGGGAACACCTGGTTTGCGTAAGATGCTGCTAGGATGTCATTATTGAATGACGTCCGCTATCAATATGATATGGAACACCTTGGTTTGCGTAAGATGCAGTGCTTCATTATTGAATGACACTCAGCCCGATATGAAATGAAGAAGAGCCATAAATGGCACGGTGAAGTTTCAGCGAGGAGCAGCAGGTCTCAGTGGTGAAGCTCTGCAGAATGAGCTCAGCCTGTTATTATACTGTAGCTGCTCTGTTTCCAGGGGAAATAAGCTGAGAGAGTGGACAGTTATTATACAGCACGCTTGTCTGCTCTGTTTCCAGGGGAACATACCTTAGAGAGTGTGTGTGTGTGTGTGTGTGTGTGCGCGCGTAATGTGCGTGGTGCACGCTTGGGTGGACTGGACCTGCGTAGGGGGGTGTGTGTGTGTGTGTGTGTGTGTGTGTGTGTGTGTGTGTGTGTGTGTGGGTGTGTGTGTGTGTGTGTGTGTGTGTGTGTGTGGTGTGTGTGTGTGGTGTGTGTGTGATGTGTGTTGTGTGTGTGTGTGTGTGTGTGTGTGTGTGTGTGTGTGTGTGTGTGTGTGTGTGTGTGTGCTGTTGTGTGTGCGCGTTGTGCGCGCGTGTGTGCGTGCACGCGTGCGTGTGCGCGCATGTGTGTTTATGGATGCGATTATGAACAAAACCTTTACAGTATGCATTTTACAGTATGCTTTAAAAGGATACTTTAAAGCAGGGGTCTCACAATTAACCTTGGGGCTACATGGAGGTGAAGTCTGGGTCAGGCTGTTAATATCAATACTTGAAACCTTTTTTTGTGGAATATTAATGACTTCCATGGTTAAACATTCCACAAAAAAAGGGTTTCAAAAAATACTATGTATCAATCCAAAAAAAGGGGCAACAACTACCGGTTACCAACATTTCTCAATCTTTATTATTAACAGTTCTTCAACATAAATGTTTCTTCTGAACAACAGAGGGAAAGAAACTCACAGGTTCCTCTGAGGATCCACCAGAAGCTGTCACGAGACTGAATTTTAATTTCTGTGTGAGCTATCCCTAAGTTAAAAAATAAAATAAAAGTGTGGCAAGACTCAGCAAAAAAGGTGCGTTTGAGAACAACGTGCGCGGCCGCACTAACACAAAACTGAGTCAAGTAGGGGGCCACAAAATCTCCCGCGGGCCTCAACTGGCCCGGGCCGCGAGTTTGAGACCCCTGCTTTAAAGGGATACGTCATCCACAAAAGAAGATACATTGAAGAATTTTAGTATCCAAACACTTTCTGGTACCCACTGACTTCCATGGTATGTAAAAAATACTATGGAAGTCAATGGCTACCGGTTACCAACATTCTTCATAATATCTTCCTTTGTGTTCAACAGAAGAAAGAAACTCACAGGTTTGGATCAACATGAGGGTGAATTTTAATTTCTGGGTGAGCTATCCCTTTTACTCTGATACTATGAGTTTCTAAAATCTTTCATTAATGTTTTTCCACATTACACTTATGAAAACTGGACGGGTTTCATTGTGAGGAAAATGCATTATTAGGCTTGGTTTTAACTGAATGTCTTCTTTCTTTCCTTTGGTTTTGGAGATAAATCTGACCTGGATGTTTTTTGGACAGGTTTCGTGAGATTGGCCCGTTGAGAGTGATTTTCTCCTGGACTAGCGTGTGTGTGCATCTGTCCTTGAAGCTGTCGAGCAGCAGGACATGGATTTGTTGTTGAGGTTTTGCTGTTTGCGCTTGAGCCTGACAACTTCAGATAAGGTGCTCTGTTTGCACTCACAAACACACATTCACCAAACAAGACAAGTGCAAACACACCACAGACAAATACTCATTAAGTAGCTGCAATATAATGATTTTTTAATGATTACTTGTGGCTTTTTAACTGCTTTTGCAAATCATTAAGCTCAATGGAGCTGAACAGAGAATTAAAGTATTTTTCACATTTGCATTCTCCATGTAAAAACATTCATAAAATGAGTTGCAATATGAAGACTTTATGCTTAATGCACTTCATTCTTTAGATTTTTTTTTTTTTGAAGATGCAAATTTTTATTACAATTTTGATGCACTGCAAGTGATTTAATCAAATTAAAAAACGATGCTAAAATATGAAATTATTAACTCATAGTCATTGATTATAACTTTAAAACCAATATATTTTAATTCAAAAATATTATTATATACAGTATTCTGATATGCTTAACTTCTGGAACTTCTAATAAACATAAAACCGCTTAAACACAATCAAATCCAGTCAAATCAAAATGTATTTATATAAAGCACTATTAAAAGCACAGGCTGTACCAAAGTGCTGTGCAGTTTCAAAATTCATATAATAAAAGAAGAAATAAGAAAACAAATATTGTATTAGAAAGGGAGATACAAAGATATAAAAAAATTATAAAATAAAATGTAAAAAAAAAAAATAAAATAAAATTACAATACAGTAGTAAGATACAATAATAGATGAAAAAATAAATATAAAAATAGAAAGTAATAAAATATATAAAAATTAAAAATAATAAAATAGAAAAGCTCCATTGAGCTTAATACATGAATAGAATACAAACAAATCATTATCATTAGAAAATGGGAAAATAAGAATACAATATATTGAAACATAAAATCAAATATAAAAAGAAAACCTATGTTTTTAGGTCAAATAAAATAAAAATAGAAAGATACAAGAATAGACGAAAAAAGAACAAATATTCATAGGATATTAAAAAGTATATTTAAATTACACTTAAATAAGATACAATAATTGAAGAAAAGCAAATATATTAGAAAACGAGATTAAATATAAAGTATACAAATAAAAACTATTTTTTTTCAATTAAATATTTTTTTTTAGATACAATAATGGAAACTAAATAAAGAAATATCTTTGTAGAGAATGAGATAAAAAGTACATTTTAAAATGTATTCTAAATATACAAAGTACAAATAAAAGCCATAACCCATGTGTCAGATTAGCATGTAGAAACTCCAGGACTTCACCTGAACGGAGATGCTTGACTGAACATCTCAGTATGATGATCCTCCTCTAACTGATGCTGGACTGAAACGAACAAAACCCTCAGCTCTCAGGATCCATGATGATCATAGAATAATCATACACTAATAGCACCTAATATGACTGTTCAAATGAGGACTAAACAGACAGATGGCTGTGTGAAACACAAAAGCTGTCACTGATAATACAGCAGACTTCCTCTCGCTCGGAGAACATCATCTGTCCGCACTGATGGACGTCCAGCAGTCATACATTTGTAATGCATAATCATAATTACCAACTATCAGCCAGTTAATGGCAATCAGAATCAGCGCTGCAGAACGGTATTGATATGAAAAGGACTTTAATACGCTCGTGGATGTGACACGTTATCAGTCCGCTTCTCCTCTCTTCTCTCTGGCGGAGAATAGACTGAACACATTAGGCCTGGCTAATCTCTGCAGAAGTTACTGAGAGTAAGTCATCATATCTCCACGTGAGAACAGCGTGATGCTCTGAGATTCAGAGAGCAACATAAGTCTGGCAAGAGACAGTGCTGGAAATATGATTCTGAGTCAAATGATAATCATGTCATATTTCACCCCATTATATACTGCCCTTCAAAAGTTGCCATTTTACTGGCTTTTAAAAAAAAGTATTTTATGCTCATCAAGGTTGCATTTATTTGATCTAAAATACAGAAAAACAGTAATATTGTGAAATATTATTACAATTTAAAATAATGGTTTTCTATTGTAATATTATATTTAATTTATTTCTGTGATGCACAGCTGTATTTTCAGCATCATTACTCCAGGCTTCAGTGTCACATGATCTTCAGAAATCATTATAATATGATTTATTAATAGTTTTGAAAACAATTTGTGTGAATTTTTTCAAGATTCTTTGATGAATAAAAGTTAGACAGAACAGCATTATTTCAGGGTTTTTATTGATATTCACATTGTATTTGAATTACGACAAAATATCTAAATTATTTGCTATAATGATAAACATCCATATGCAAGCAAATGGTTTGATTAAAATTGGCATCAATAAATATATTATTCTGCACCATACTTTTTAGACAAATGTATTTTGCAATTTAAATAATAATTTAATAAAATCATTAATATTTATCATAATATTAAAAGAACGAGAATCTAATGCAGAACAACATTATATATATAATATATTATTTTAAAGACAATCTTTGCATTATTTTCATGACAATTAAACACATTAATCATTAATAAATGAATGTTTGTTTTGTATCTGAATTACGACAAACTACATTAATGGCCATAATAATGTTCCTCTATATGCAAGCAAACAATTAATTAAAATCAGCATCAATTAAATTAAATACATTGAATCGTACCTTTATGTACTTTTTATTCATATGACCTTTACTTTTAAAATAAAATTCATATTTTTCATATTGCCATAATGTGAATTAGGATTATTTTGTGTGTTGCATTTTTTTTTTGCACTCAAATCATTGTTTCAAGTCCTTTTATGTATTTTTATAGTGCAGTGAGATTGTTTACAGCGAGACGTCATTATCATAAAGTGTATTATATGTATTATTTTGATGTACTATGTGTAGTTTTTAAAATCCCTCCTAGCGTTTCTGGTCCTCTTTGCAGGGTTCAGGCCATAATTAGGAGTCAGATGGCATCCAAACCCTCGGGACACTTGGATCATGTGGAGAAAAACTGTTCTCCTCTGCCCTAAAACTGACCAATCTCCCTTCCATGTCCCGCTGCTGTCATTCAGGACACAAAGCACATCTGTGCGGGGATTGGTTATGCTGTAGAGTCGCTGACAGCTGCTAGCAAACCAGCAACCCAGTAAACGAGGACAAGTGTTATGATCAGAGTCCCAATGAATCAAGTACATGATAGAAGACGTATACAGGACAGAAAATCACATCAGCAATGTGTGCGTGCGCTAGCATAAAAGATTCATGGTGTTTTAGGATGTTTACCATCATAATACCATGTTTTGTGTGGGTACATATCATAGTATTCTTTGAATCGCCCTGGGGTACCATGTAAATATGAATATGGTAATCTTTCACTACTATGGTACTGTATAAATCAGTGGTTTGCAACCTAGATGTTACATTGGATGGGGTGCTTTGGGCCTAAACTTGGAAAATATGATTTTTTAAAGACGGCTTGTGGTGAAAATCAAGTTTTTAATGTTGTCTGTCTGGGGTTTTTAATATGCTTAAAGACAAACGTGCAAATTCATCAGCGATGTTCAGTTTTTTTGTCTTGCTTTCCAGTGCAAATGATTAGTACAAGATTATTAAATCAAGATACAATTACAAGAAGAAAAGTGACTAAATAACAAGTCTTGTTTTACGAGAAACTGAGTTTATGATTAAAACTTGAACCAATATGGGCTCAGAAATCAAATTCATGTTCAAAGGGAAAACTAATTTTCATTCCCAAACTGACAGATATTTGTTCTTGCTTTAAACACTCATTTTGTTCAGTTTCTCTGAAAACAAGACTTCATTGTGTTCATTTTGCATTGCAAGTAAATGCATCTTAATTTAAACAAAACCAAAAATACAGAGGAAGATATTCAACATTTAATGCCATGACTTTATGAAAAGACTTTCTGCTCTGATTTTCAGCGTTTTAGTCCTTAATTTGTGGAAGGACAAATTATTATTTTTTAAGACCTGTGGAAATATGTATTTTTGATGATCAAACATGAGTTTGAAGAGAGATAAAATGAGTGACTTCAGTGGGACTTTAAATGTTTAACATTACGCAATTTCCAAAATAATTTCATAATAATAAATGGATAGTTGGCATGAAATTCTGTTTCATCGCCTGCCATGCTACATGCTGTAATCCATTTAAAAACATGTTCTTTTCCCAATTTTATATATTTTAGAGAATATATGGCACATTTGCACTTCTAAATCTGCATGTGTTGCACTGCAGGACCATTAAAATGAGACGAGCGAATACAAAAGGTGATGATGAGAAATGGGATTGTGCCAAGAGATACTAGAAACACACTTTCTCATAAACATTTATGTAAATGCATGTAAATATATTTAAATCTCAAAGATGAATAAATAAAACTTTCTTGGACATGTTATGTTTCAACTAAGCAAATGAATAAAAAATTTTTGGATTTTCTTTTTTCTTTTTTAAGACCCAGATGTGCCGGTCAGGACGAGTAAACGATGAAAAATAGCGATGGTAGAGAACTCTTGTGCAGTCAGTCCACTTACAGATCTTCTAACATTATAAAATTGCAAAGAAACATACGTCTGGAAAATGAAAGGTCTTTTTTTACAGGGTCAAGTGGGTTTCTTCCGAATGTATATTTAAAGCTTTTTTAAATTGTGTGTTGCGATGAAGCATCAAAACTCGTGAGAGTAAAAAGCAATTACATCCAGACTAAATAAGACATCAAATGCTGCTCTCATATGAAAAGATGGCGCTAAATGCTGCCCGCAAGACTCGTTTATGACTTCACAAATGTGCAATATTCTTTATCATTGAAGCTTAACTCACTTGCCTCACTCAAAATCGGCAGATAGTATAAAACACACGGCATGTTCCAGAGTTATTAGAGTAATAACTTGAGGGAAAAGGGCCACATGTATCCCACAATCCCACGCAGCAGCTGGAAATGAATGGGTCTGTGTGTCTGGTCTTCACGGATGGGCTTGTGATGTTTTAGTTGATTGAGTTACACCTGTCCGTTTGCATGATGGACAGCGTCACCGGCACCTGACGGCCCTGTCGGGGCCCGTGCCACGTTTCCTCTCGCCTCGCACAACCTTTTACCAAACGTGTAAACAACTCGCTGCTGCGGGACACGCTTTTGTCAGGGTGTTTTCAATCACGTCTCTGCCCTGAAGTTGAGAACAGTCTGTTAGTGACGGTTACTGGTTTATCAGCTTCTGACCGAACGCTGTTAGCATGCTGACGAGGAGTAATTAGCCCGTTTGAGGTCATTCTGTGATGCAGTGGCCTTTTCCAGTTTCAGAACAAATTGTGCCATCTCAAGGTAAATTAATATTTTAAATATTAATTTAATATTAATTTATAAGTCAAACATGTATATATAATTTAATAAATAATAAAGTTATCCTTGTATAAAAATTGCATTGTGCCATCTCAAGGTTAATAAATATTTAAATATAGTAAAATAAAATAATTGAGTAACATAAATAAATTAATTATATATATATTAAATGCAGTCTGTAATATATAAATATATTTTGTGGCAAGGATGGTTACATATTTTTACTGGAAAGTACATTAAATGTGTTTTACAGTAAAAATATGTAACCGTCCTAACCACAAAATATATTTACCTGTAATGTAAATTGTAATTATTGTGATATTAGGAATTGTTTGGAAAAAGTGGATATCCCTCTCATTTTAACCAAAAACAAACATGTATTATTCGATTGAGATTTCATGAAATAGTTTGCTTTTAAAAAAGAGAATTAGTTTTTCAAGAAAGGAAATATTGGAAATATAGGCTCAAAAATTATTTTAATGTCCAAAGGGTTGTATCAGCAAAGGTAGCAAAAGAATAATAAGTTACAAAATTTGTTTATGTATTTATTTTCAATATTCTATACTGTATAAACAACATCTACATTAGTCCTTTTCAAGTTATTTTACTGTACAATGAAAATGCTTCAGATAAAGAAATATATATATTTTTTTATTATTTTAAACCACTGTAATTTTACATTTACTGTAAATTTCCAGTAAAAATACGTAACCTTTGTTAAAACAAAATCCATTTATCTGGTAAGCTAATAGTATATTTGCATTTTCATATTAAGAATTGTTTTCGGTAAATGTTTCACTTGCTATATGCAAAACCATATCAAATGTGTGGCACCTCAAGGTAAAGATGCTGTTGCTCTGGTATTTTCCTTCTTATTGCTGACCTGTTGTCATCATTGTATGCCATGACCAGTGAAGTGCAACTGCTTGCTTGTTTAGTTTGAGGAGAAATCCACATCAGTGGTGGAAAGTGTCCGTTCTGTGTCTCCAGGAAGTCTCAAAACCAGTGCATGTCACATAATATACACATTTTGACAGTTATCGTGTATTTTTGTGAAAAGCCTCAGTTTTTTTCGTATGAAAGACGGCGGTTTTCAGTCGGTCCCTGAAGTGGTATCCATCTCAGGCGGACAACACTTTGCCTGAAGCTTGAGAAAGAATAAACCGCCTCTCGAAGCCCGTGTTTAACGTGCTACCCAGAATCCCTCTCGGCTCTGCCTGTGATGGTAGTAAATGTTTCCGGGTGACTGGCAGCTGTCAGGCGTGTCTGATGTTTGCCAGAGGCTCGCTCTCCGTGGAGGGCTTGTCAGTTGTCTGTGAAGTGTAGCACATCTTCATGAACCTGGATGACCAGTCACTCCACAGCTCTGTTACCGGCCAGCGTGAAAATAACAGCAAAACAGACGCCTGGAGAACTTTCCAAACTTTCTGAATAATTACTTGGCTTTAATAGGCCCAAAGAGAGTGTTTCATGCACATTGCATTATGCTTTAATGATGCATCCGCCTCTAACAGCAGACAAACTGGGCTTTCGCTGGCTGTAAACACAGATTCTGTTGTTTCACAGAGGATAATAATTAGCATCAGTGTGCTTTCATTTAGCCGGCCCTGGTTACGCTGCCCTGCGTATCAGGAGCGCAATCGTTCCCAAGCATCCTAAAGTTTTAATTTTTAATTCCCTGGCATATGAATAAAACAGGCCGGCTGACTAGTTGTGATTAGTTTGGGCATTTCTGCATACATTTGCTGTTTTCCAGCTCAGTCTGATTGAATTACACACAGTTTGACTGCAGAAGCGCTGCGTGAGAGAAAAAGAGCGCGCTAAGAATTGCACAATGACAAAAGAGCGTTTTATTGAAAGTAGATTTGCATCTCCTGAAGGAAATAACCGTACTGAGGTTTTGATTAGTTGAAGTTTTGGGTTTTGGTTCTGTGTAAATGAGCGCCGCTGTGCCGGTGTCATAAATCTCAGCACACCAGAATCAACACAGTCACGTTCACTGGGTCCCTATGTAGTGTTCACTGCTATATGCACACTGAGCAGGGAATATCTGTAGATATGTGATGCCATTTAGTGTATGATGGGAAAAAAATATTAATCACACTAATTCAACATTTAAATATGTACAACATTGTTCATGTATGTGAACATTTATGTATTGAATATATATAAAATATATAAAATCTTATATTTTTTATTAGTTTTATTTTTAATAATGATTATCATTATTATATTAATATAAATCTACACATTCATTATAGTATTATAAAAAATATATAGAAATATGTATTGATTGATACACAATTGTTTAATGACGACGAGTATGATTTTGGATGTATCTTAAATGTTGGGATTTTTTTAATTGGCTAAACAATAGACATTTTCATTATAATTGTTAAATAATTTGTATTTATTTATTTTTGTTATGAGTATATTCAATTATATATATTATCTCAATTTTAATATTATGAATATTTAAAAAAATATATATATAAATGTATATTTAGCGATAAATAACAGTTTTATATACATATATATATATATATATATATATATATATATATATATAATATATATCATAGTACACACACACACACTCACATATATTTACAAATACTTTATTATATAAAAATAAAAGTTCATATAATATACAATGTATCATATAATGTATATATAAATACACACACACACACAACACACACACCAACACAACACACACACACAACACAACACACAACACACACCCACACACACACACACACACACACACACACACACACACACACACACACACACACACACAATGTATATACAAATATATAAATAAAATGTGTAAAGTATATACACTGAATATTTACTGTACAATAGTCACTGCGCAGTGGAAAGACTTATCACTGTAAAAAGTGATGCTGACTTAACATAAAAATTTTGGGAAAACCCGTTGCCTTAAAATTATTAAGTAAATAATAATTGAAAAAAGGTTGTGACAATTCACTTAACTTATACTTTTTTATTATTAATTATTTAATAATTTTAAGGCAACGTTAAGTCAACTTATAACTTTTTACAGTAATAAGAAGCCTATTTATGAAATATGATGTCATCAAGCAGCACGCTGACTCAACCTGAATAAAACATGCAAAGTTTCACAAAAGTAAAATATTTAATTGAGTTTGGGGCAAATATCTGCACTCCTTGAATGCTGAGTTTATAGCTAACTGCTGTAATGTAATCACTGTAAAAAAAAAAAGTTGTTTCATCTTAAAAAAAATTGTTACCCCGCTGACTTAAAATTTTTAGTTTAGTCAACTAAAATATTACAGTTGTCCCTTAAATGAACATTGAGTATCTTAACATTTCAAGTTGACTAAACTAAACATTTTAAGTCAGCGGGGTAACAAATAATTTTAAGTTGAAACAACTTTTTGAAAAAAAAACAAATACAGTATGTAAATGGTAAACTATAAGCAAAGAAGACCAATCACAATTCAGTATGCAAATCAGTGCAAAAAAAGACCAATCACAGTTATAATTCAATGCAAATCATGCAAATCAGTGTAGGAAAGACAGCCAGTTGTAATTCAGTATGCAAATCAGTGTAGGAAAGGCAGCCAGTTGTAATTCAGTATGCAAATCAGTGTAGGAAAGGCAACCAGTTGTAATTCAGTATGCAAATCAGTGTAGCAAATCAGTGTAGGAAAGACAACCAGTTGTAATTCAGTATGCAAATCATCATAATTGTCAGTCATCAAATCAGTGTGGTTAAATCAGTTTGAATGCAGAGTTTTAACAGTGCAGTCACTGCAAATGTCATGCTGTCATCATCGTTATTGTTTGGTTCAGTTTGAGTCGGTATGTATGTTAAACTGCATCAGTTTAATAGTTCGGTTTAGAACCAACCTTAACCAGAATGTTTTGTTTGAGTTCAATAGCAGCCTTGCAAACACAACTGCATCAGGCGTTTCAGTTCGTGCACGACTCCAAATTGTAACCAGAATGTTTAAGTCGAGTCAATCAGTGTCAGCAGATCTTGCAAACACTCAAGCAGTCGTTTGGGTGTGCACGACAAGAAGTGTTGAATTGTGCAGACGAACAGATGACTGAGCAGACACTCCACTTAATGATCTCAAGCAGTCTAGTTTCTCACAGAAGGCGATATTTCTTTTTTTGCTGAAAGTGAACACTCCACTACCTCTCTCTCTCTCTCTCTCTCTCACTCACTATTTCTTTTTTTGCTAAAGTGAAGGAGTCAAAGCAAGTATTTCCACTCGGATGATAATGAGGGAGAACAGGTGCTTGAGCTGAATAATGGAGCTGAGAATGAGCTCTGAATATTAAGTCTAAAGTTTCACCTTGACAGTCTCTCAGCACAATGCAATGATTACCGCTGGCTTTCTCGGGATATTTATGGTCAAACACTTGGCAAAAAAGATGAGGCATTTCACATCAGATCAAAGCAGAAGCTGCCCTCACACGAACAATAGATTTATTTGCTAAAGTATTTCTCTCCTGATGTCCGCTTATAATGTCAAGTCATAAATTAATTATATTTGATCTTTTAGCATGCTCTCCCTGACACTTGACTGAAACTGGCTGGTTTTGCTGCTGTATCTTGTATCATGGGTCTTTTTTTCTCACTTGTTATTTATGCAAAAACTAGCAATCGCCTTATGTATTTTTGTTGTTGTTAACATCCACATATATTTTTTTTTTTTGTAATTTAAATGTCTGTCAAATAAATGAATAAATAAATAAGTACCTGTCAAAAGTTTGGAAACATTATGATTTTTGAATGTTTTTCATTTTTTTAAAGTCTCTTCTGCTCATTGAGGCTACATTTATTTGATCAAAATACAGTAAAAACATGAATATTGTGTAATGAATATTACAATTTGAAATAGCTGGTTTCTACAGTAATATTTTTAAATGTAATTTATTCCTGTAATGAATTTTCAGCACCATTCTTCAGTGTCACGAGATCCTTCAGAAATGACGGAAGAATTCACACAGCCTAAGTGAGCAAAAGAGACTTTATTAAACATGAAAAATTATGCTTCCAAACTTTTCACAAGTACTTTAAATAAATAAACTATATTTTATTGAATAATATTTGTAAATAAAAGGTTATTTGATTATTTAATGTATAATATTTTCAAGCCTGATCCAAATGAGGTTTTAAATCCTGATTTCTTGGAATAAATCTAAGTCTGAACAGACAGATCACATTTGAAGTATAGTTTTATTGTGTGTAACACAAGGGCGTAGAATATAGAGAGCTATGACACATGTCCCAACCAATGCGCAGCGGCTACTAAATTGTCCAGCAGTAAATTTGATCAAACAATTCATGTTCATGTCTGCTGTTATGTCTCCACCAATGTCAAAATCAAACATAACCTTGCTAGAACATCGGGTTCTGCTTAGACTACAATGAAAAATATAATTTTAAACAATTTATTGCTAGTACATTTTACAAATACATTTTACAGTGTTTCCCTCATAAAGCTAATTGTGAAATTTACTAGTAAAAAGTATGAGCATGAATGCATTAAATGTCAAGTGCATTTTTACACTGTAGACTATAAAAAATTATCATAATTTTAACAGTAAAAGATTGTAAAAATGCTACAGTAAAAAAATGATATATCACCTTTACAGTATAAGGCAAAAAACTGTAATCGAACAGGACATTGCATGTCATTTTACAGTGAAATTTTTCTTGGAAGTAAAATAAAAAAGGAATCCTATAATTTACAGAGAAAACACTGAACCAATTTTTGACACTTCACCTTTGATGGTTTTTCATTGAAATTGAAAATATTTTGTATTTTTTTCCCTTTTCGTTCAGGTACATATGGTTTAATGCTACATCTCATGTTGTTAAAGGAATGTTTATTGCATTATCTTAGTGTTGTGTGATGGTATTTTGTGTTTGTGTGCTGCTTCTATATTATAGTATTTACCTCAAGTTAAAGAAATGTGACTTCCTCTGTAGTTGTCAGTAAAGGTACAAAACAAATGGTACAACTTCAGCAGGTTGGTAGGCCTATGTTACCTAACATTATATCATTACACTTTTATATGATTTTTAATGTAAGTTCAAGTTTGTTGCAAAAAAAGTGTCGCAAACATACATCACAGTAAAGTTCTTACAGTAAGGATCTAGCAAACACAGCTGCCTGATTTATTAATATGCTGCATATATATCTTGATTTTACTGACCGTGCATTGAAAAGCATCAGAGCTGCGGTGTCATTGAGATTTGTTCAGTGTGAGGTGTGTGTCTTTCGTGGTTGTTGTAGTCTACCATATAATGACTGCGCACATGTGTGTGTGTGTGTGTGTGTGTGTGGTGTGTGTTGTGTTGTGTTGTGTGTGTGTGTGTAACCCCCCCAACACGTGCACCAACTCACCGAGCAGGTACCCCCCCAACACGGGAGGCAGGCGCTCCGCCCCACCAACTAACAAGGAACGCCAAAGGCTACAGTCGCAACCTGTCACTAGAGCGCCTCTGGTGAGGTCAGGAGAGCGAGGTTTACACACATCTAACAAGGGAACGTTACACTCACCCCCTAAACCTCACTCCCATCCGCTACAGCCTCACGCACCAATGTAACCCCCCCCAACACGAGCGCCTCCGCACCAACTCACCGAGCGTCAGGAGAGCGTGGTTTACACACATCCCGTTACACTCACCCCCCTAAACCTCACTCCCATCCGAACCCGGTCACGGACACCAATGTAACCCCCCCCAACACGGCGTCCGCACCAACCACGAGCGGTCGCGACCCGGGACTCCGGCGCTCTAACAAGGAACGCCAAAGGCGTACAGCGCTCTAACAAGGAACGCCAAAGGCTACAGTCTAGCGTGCGTCTATTGCTAGAGCGCCTCTATTGGAGAGCGTCAGGAGAGCGAGGTTTACACACCATCCTTACACTCACCCCCCTAACCTCACTCCCATCCGGTTACACTCACCCCCCAAACCTCACTCCCATCCGGCACCAATGTAACCCCCCCCCAACACGGCACCAATGTAACCCCCCCCAAACACGCACCAACTCACCGGTCCGCACCAACTCACCGAGCGTCACGAACCCGGGACTCCGGTGCGGGAGGCGGGCGCTCTAACAAGTTACGCCAAACAAGTTACGCGTGTGAATGATGGGTTTCTCTCAGGTGTGTTTCCTGTCTGATCAATGAGCCGCCTCCAGCCAGCTGACCTCCTCCAGACAGAGCGCCTGCGTAAAAAGCAGAAGAGTTATTGATCAGGCTCCAAGACTGTAAACACATGCTGGCAGCTCTGCATGTCTATTAGATTCCTCTTGTTGTGCTCTGTGTTGAGGGATTTTTCTATTCTGCTTTTAATCAACAGAAAGATGAAGGCTATTGAATGCACAACAATGCCCATCTGAACAAAGGGGAACAGGAACAGTGAAAATAATAAGAGCAGACAAAATTGTGGTTCCCCTTCTTTTGTACTTGTTTGTTTACATTTGTTTAACATTTTATTTACTGCAATTTTTTTAATGTTGCTCAAAACCGAAATTTTGTGAATAAATTGTTACAATTTTGGTTGGTTTGTCCTACATGGCTACCTGGAATATAACCGAAAAATTATGTGCATGATTTTTATGATGCTTTTATGCACGTTTTTCTTTTTTTTGTGTGTGTGTCTCTCTGTGTGTGTCTCTGTGTGTGTTGTGTGTGCATGTGTGTGAGAGTGAGAGTGAGTTGAGTGTGTTGTGTGTGTTGTTGTGTGTGGTGTGTGTGTGTGTGTGTGTGTGTGTGAGTAGTGAGTGAGTGAGTGAGTGAGCGAGCTGGGTGCGTTGTGTGTGAGTGTGTGTGTGTGTGTGTGTGTGTGTGGTGTGTGTGTGAAGAGAGAGCAGTGTGTGCGTGTGTGTGTGTGTGTGAGAGCGAGTGAGTTGAGTGTGTGTGTGTGTGGTGTGTGTGTGTGTGTGAGAGAGTGATGAGTGAGCGAGGATGGTGTGGGGGTGGGGTGGGTGTGTGTGTGTGTGTGTGTGTTGTGTGTGTGTGTGTGTGTGTGTGTGAGTGTGTGTGTGTGTTGTGTGTGGGTGTGTGTGTTGGTGTGTGTGTGTGTGTGTGTGTGTGTGTTGTGTGTTGTGTGTGTGTGTGTGTGTGTGTGTGTGAGCACTGGTGGGTGTCACTAGCACTGGGGGTGCACTCTCAGGTTGCTGGGTTGTGGCATGAAGGCCATCCGGCGTAAAAACATGTGTGGTTGTGCGGATCACTCCGCTGTGGTGAAATCATGATAAAGTGAGCAAGCGATCACTCCGCTGAAAGAAAAGGAGCATCCGAGGTTATTTTAAAGAGAGAGAGTTATTTCAACTTAATTTCAAATGAATAACCAGAAATTGAAATGTTGCTTTGGTAACTAGCTGAATTTTACTTTTTTATATTTTATTCTATCTTTTATTCTATAACATTTATTTGTCTTTTTGTTAGTAAAATGTGTTTTGTTAACGACACTGGTGTGAAATGAACTTCCTCTCAATGCATAGCCTATACTGTAACTTTACCTTGCAGTTCTGTTGATGTCAGGTTTCTTAGGAAAATGTGCTGTCTCTGCATTTTTGCCCAAGGTTTTGAACTCGGTCCAGATCTACTTTGTACCTGGAGAGAAGCCTCTTCAAATTCTGTGGCGCCCGATCAGTCCTTCCTATCTCTGCTCCTCACATGGTCGTGCTGCTCCCCTCCGGCTCACGGAAAGAAAACCTTCCTGCAGCTTTCTTCATTTTCAACATTAGCAGTCAGAGAAGATGATGCTCCAATTTGCATTTTTCGCCCTCTGGACTCTGCAGTTATCTCTCCTAGACTCTCCATCACATACTAAATCACATAACTATTTCATCTCAAAACAATGAAGATGATGTTTTGTTACCTGCTCGGAGGATTTGCTTCATAAGAAGAAACCATTTCGCCTCTGGACTCTAGAACCAGAAAATGTGTCAGTTATCTCTCATTTAGGATTGATTTTAAAGTACTGATGTCTTATCTCACTCATATGACTAAATATATGGCTCCACTGAATATAAACCTAACAGCACATTCATCTCAAAAACATTGAGAATTAGATGTTTTGTTTCCAGTTAGAAATACTTCACACAAAACAAGGAGAAACTTGTTTGCCTATCATGTGCCGCCGCAGCTGACTCCTCACTTCCCAGAAGACCATTAGATCAGCTGTTCCAGAACGCTGCTGCCAGCCACATTTACTCCAGAAAATCTATAGTCCTCAGCATTTGTTGAATGAGCCACGTCAGTTACTGGATTGTATTTTATGTAAACTGTTACTCGTTTTATCTTTCTTTAAATCAATTTCTATATAATTTTAAAATTCCTTGTTTTATTATTTTTAACTCCTTGATTGCTGTGAATTATTTCACTTTTTATGTAAAGCACTGTTACCACTGATGAAATTGACCACTCAGATCAGCCTGCCTCCTGGCAAAGTTAGTTCCAAGGGTTCACACAAAACAAGCTGCGTTTTAATGTTGGACACTGGACCAGCTTTAATTTACTCTCTATAGAAGAGATCCATCTGGACTCAAAACTCATCTTTCTGGAGTTGTGATTTGTTCAGAAAAGTTTGTTGAATGAGCGCCATCTGTGCTTTTAGTCTGCGTGTCTCAACTGACAATTTTATGTTGGATGTTCTATTTAACTGTTTTAAATTTCATTTTAAATCAATTTCTATATAATTTTAAAATTCCTTGTTTTATTATTTTTAACTCCTTGAGGAACGATTATTTCACTTTTTATGAACACAGCACTTTGAATTACCACTGAGAAATGTGCTAATAAATAACTTGCCTTGCCAAAATAACTTGCCTTGCCTCCTGGCAGTCTTTAATAAAAGTGCTGCGTTTTAAGGCAAGAACACCCATCACTGGAGTAAAATGTTGTGATTTGTTCGAGTAGACTAGACCACACTAACTAAACAGACAGGAACGAGGAACACAGAGAGGAGGATTAAAATACACAGGGCAAATGGGAGTAACAAATCAAATCAAATCAAATCAAATCAAATTTTTATTGTCACATCACCACAGCACAAGTGCCTTGGTGAGTGAAATTCTTACGAGCGTGCTCCAGACAGTGCAATAAAAACAACAAAACAAAACAACAATTTACATATGGACAGTACATATTTACAGACTATACAGAAGACAATGTGCAAAATACACATACATATACTCAGTACACGTGTACTATAAAGACATACTTCGTTATCGTTAACAACTACACATTATACACCGTATGTACACATCTACATTATGTACACTATCTATACATTTTGTAATCTATACATAGTAATAATGTACACTATCTATATACACAATAATGTACACTATCTATACATTATGTAATCTATGCATAATAATGTACACTATCTATACATTATGTAATCTATGCATAGTAATAATGTGAAGGTAATAATGTACACTATCTATATACACAATAATGTACACTATCTATACATTATGTAATCTATGCATAGTAATAATGTGAAGGTAATAATGTACACTATCTATATACACAATAATGTACACTATCTATACATTATGTAATCTATGCATAGTAATAATGTGAAGGTAATAATGTACACTATCTATATACACAATAATGTACACTATCTATACATTATGTAATCTATGCATAGTAATAATGTGAAGGTAATAATGTAATCACTAACATAATAAAACACAGCTGGGACATAATTAACTAATATTCACACTAAATAAGGACATTAAACAAAGCAAATATGGACACAATAGGGAAACACATGACACACACACAGAGATGACACATATAGTATAGCGCTACTCATTGTTACTAAAAGTAATAAATAACTATTGATACTAGACTGTAACTGCTTGTTTAGGATGGGAAAGTTCCCTCTTAAAGGGAGAGTTCACCCAAAAAAAGAAACTTATGTCATTAATTACTCACCCTCATGTGTTTCAAACCCATAAGACCTTAGTTCATCTTCAGAACACAAATTAAGATATTTAGATGAAATCCGAGAGCTTTCTGACCCTCCATGGACAGCAAGGCACAGAAACACAGTAAGGACATCGGTAAAATAGTCCATGTGACTTCAGTGGTTCAACCGTAATTTTTACAAGCTAGAGGAGAAGAATGAAGAGAAGAATTGTTGAATGAAGTCATTATTTTAGTTTTCTTTGAGCACAAAAAGTGTTCTCGTAGCTTCATAAAATGACGGTTGAACATGAGGACAAAGGACATGAGGGTGAGTAATTAATGACAGAATGTTCATTTTTGAGTGAACTATCCCTTTAAAGCTCATTCACACCAAGAACGATAACTATAAAGGCAATTATAAGGTATTATAACTATATTAGCGTCCACACAAACACACAATAATGTTATGTTTATTATAAGCCACGTCGATTGCCTTAAAAACTCGTGCTTTGAAGTGAAGCAGATTCTGATTGGCTGTCGAAGTTTTAGGTTATTGTTTATTGGCTGAAACAAAAATCTGCAACGTTGTTTTGTATCGTTATTGTTAAAGCTGTAGTGTAGACTTTCTTATCCTGGTAGAATAATAATGGTCAGGCTCAAGACCAGTTTTTAGGTAGTCTATGATAACATTTATTAAAACATATCATCCTTTAAAGATAACTATAATGATAACAATATAAAAAAAGACAGTATTATTAAAACAATAGGCTATTAGCATCCATACCACGCACGATAACGTTTAGTTTATTTAAGCAAGCGCTGCCGTTATCTCACGCTCTTCGAAGTAGGATTTATTCTGATTGGCTGTCAATGTTTTTATCATCATCAGCTGGAAAAAACAAAAAATAAATCCAAGTAAAGCCAATGATATCGTTCCTCGTTACAATTCGATGAACTTCTCTACTCAATTAGATTCTTATGCTGGTCTCCAGTTGTTTTTGTTGGTTTCATTCCGGATACTTTGGGCTTGATTTGGGAACATCATTTCCTCAGAGTTCAGAGTTTGAGATGTTTCAGACGTGATGGGCTTCTGGCTTGTTCTGGAGCTGAACGCTGAACATCGGGTTCTTCATCAAACATCATTCAGGCGTCTGAAGCATTCAGCGGAGCGTCAGATGTCACAGTGTCTGAAGGTGTTCAGGACATGCAGCTCCACACCTCAGAGACGGAACCAAAAGAACTGCTCCTCAACTCCTCATGGAACGTGTTCCAAAGCTACGAGTGGAACTTTCAATAACTCATCAATCAATCAATCAATCAATGAGACCCCAGGATATTGTACAGTCAAGACAAGAGTATGCAAGTGTAACGGATGTATGCCAGTAAGGGCTGTGTGTAAACCTCACTCTCCTGACCTCAAAAATAGGCGCTCTAGCGACTGACGCTCTAGCCTTTAGCCTCCTTGGTAGAGCGCCCGCCTCCCGCGCCGGAATCCCAGGTTCGAGACCCGCTCGGTGTGATGGTGTGGACCGGGGGGGTACATTGGTGCCGTGACCTGGAGGGTGTGAGGTTTAGGGTGAGTGTAACGGATGTATGCCAGTAAGGGCTGTGTGTAAACCTCACTCTCCTGACCTCAAAACGCTCTAGCGACTGTCTAGAGCCTCAGAGTTATCGGTGTGATATTGGTGCCGTGAGGACCGGATGTATGCCAGTAAGGGCTGTGTGTAAACCTCACTCTCCTGACCTCAAAAAGAGGCGCTCTAGAGGCTGTAGCCTTTAGCCTCCTTGGTAGACCCGCTCGGTGTGATGGTGCGGACCCGGGGGGGTTACACATGACCAAAAAACATTGTACATCATTGATACATAACAATTGTGTATTCCTCTCAAGTTAGATATTGTTTACACATACTTTTTAATATCAGTTTTGAATTGTTCAAACATTTTTAAAAATCATTTGACTTTTTGTATATAATACTGATCAAATATAATAAATACATACATTTTATCACCAACATCCAATGAAAAACATCTAAACATATCAGCTTTTATTAACATTAACAGTGTTCATCAGTTTTTGTAGTTTTTTCAGTTCTGTCCAAAAAAGTATACTTAGGACATTCCCAAAATAAAAAAATAATAAAATAGTAAAACATTAATACTAAAATAATAATTATAACACACTACGTAAAAGCCAGAATTATTATTATTATTGTTGTTATTATTTTAAGTTTTAAAATATCAATATTTTCTGATCATATTTGGTAGCTGGTTATTTTATTTCAAGTTTATTTTTTAAGTTAGGTTATTAGGTTGTTATTATTATTATATATGTTATCAAGAACAATATAATTATTTAATTATAATATAATAATGTTTAATATACAATTTCAGATTTTACTTTGTTTTTTTTAAATGTATCCCACTATGTATCATACTATTGTTTAAAAGTATTTATCATTGTATCAAGCAAACTTTTTCAAAAACAGTTTCAGTTTATTTATAAAGCACAATTAAAACAACACTGTTTACCAAAGTATGGTACAATAATACAAAATAAGGTCTAACAAAACTAAAAGGGAGAAAAGACTAATGTTATTAAAAACAGATTCAGCGTACACACGTGTTGTTCAGCCTGTAGTTCTCCTCTCTGTCCCGAGGGGCGGTGCTGAGTTCACGTGACACGACAGAGCTCGCATGAATCAAGAGAGGAAGAGCCTGTTTCCCACAGTTCTGTGCGCCCGCAGCCATTTCGATCCTCACCAGCAGTTTAACGTGCTGCCTTCAGCTCAAACTCAACGTTTATTTCTCGGATTTCTTTATCATTTCACGAGTTTGCGACTCCAGAAGGAGATTTTACAGCGCGGGTGCGTGTGAAGACTTTACATCGCCAACATGCCGCGGATTATGATCAAAGGAGGCGTGTGGCGCAACACGGAGGTTTGTGGAGAAAACACACGATATTTCAGCGTTAAAACTCCATTAATCACCAGCATTTGATTCATCAAGGCGTTTAAACTTCATATGAGCAATACTTGAATATTGCTGTGCTTTTATTTACTTCTTAACGTTACGTTGTATATTGTGATGTGGACAGCCTTCAGCTCGGCCTTGAATATTTATACATTTTTATGAATTGTTTTTAATTGAGTGAATAAAACATCAAAAACATGCATTCCACACAATTTTGATTGTTTTAAGAAAGATTATTAGTTAGATAAATACTTAGTGCATAAATAATTAGTGCATAAATACTGAATTTGTACGTCAAGATTGATGATATTTATATTTTATTGTTTTTCAAATATTAAATTGCATGTGTATTAACTCGTCAAGCACAGTTTATTTGTATTCATTATACATTGGTATTACGTATATGTATTTTTTACAGCTTTTCTGGAAATGACATGCATGTACATATATTCTGTTCACATTAAGCTTGCTTCTCACTGACACTGTTGTCTTCTTCATAGACAAGTACACTAACTTTTGAGAGAATATTGTTAGGCTCATATTTGTTTATTATGGTGGAAATTACTCATCCTTACTTGAGTCTTGCGTTAGAATTTGAATGCTTCTCAAAGCTGAAGTTAATTAGTAAAATGATCTGTTATCTGAGTCGAATTATTGTTGCATCCCTGATGTGTTATTTAAGATCTCTTTGTCTTTGATGTGATTTATTAACAGGATGAGATTCTCAAAGCAGCTGTTATGAAATATGGCAAAAATCAGTGGTCTCGAATCGCGTCCCTGCTGCACCGCAAATCAGCCAAACAGTGTAAAGCCAGATGGTGAGTTTATATCACTCAAGTTATCATCTCAACAGCATCTCTCAGCATCATAGGTGCATTTGAGTGTGCTGTGATGCCCAAATATGCAATCTCTTGATCATATATTCCAGGTCTGATGTGTTTGTCACTTATGATTTGTTTCTCACAGGTATGAGTGGCTGGACCCCAGCATCAAGAAAACCGAATGGTCACGTGAGGAAGAGGAGAAACTTCTTCACCTGGCCAAGCTGATGCCCACTCAGTGGAGGACAATCGCCCCCATCATCGGACGAACAGCTGCTCAGTGTCTGGAGCATTACGAGTATCTGCTGTATGTACAGTGTGATGCACCGTGTCATTACTTTCACCAGTGAACCGTTTCTGTTTCCTCCACTGAATAAAACATAAAGTAATTGCTACTTTATAACTCACAGTTCAGACTTATTTCTCACAGTTGGGAGTTATAAAGTCAGAATTGTGAGATACAAACTTGCAATTGTAAGAAAATGCCAGAATTGTAAGCCGACATTTTTCCTCAGAATGGGACTTTATAACACGCAAATGTTATAGTGTATTATTATAGTGTTATATTATAGAGTCACAATTGCTATAGTGTATATAAACTCAAAATTCTGCCTTTTTTCTCACAATTGTGACTATTTCTCACAACTCTAACTTTGCTTGCAATTGCAAGTTTGTTGTGAGTTATTAGCAATAATTGGAGTTATTGTTATTACGCAATTCTGAGAAAAAGTCAACTCTGAATTGCGAGGGGAAAAAGGCAGAATTATTTCTCAATTCAGATTTGCAAATTGTTATATAGATAAACTCAAAATTGCGAGAAGTCAGAATTGTGAAATAAAAAGTGTCCTTTTATTTTTTTTTGAATCCTGTGGCGGTAACCGGCTTCAATGCTTTTATGAACAATAAAGTGGAAAAACGAATAAATCAGTCACAATCCAGTCCAAATCTAAATGTGTTGATCATATAATTCAAGTTCAATGGAGTCATGTTGTCTTTTTGGTTTTACATGCACCTTTTTGTTAGGATGAAGAATTTGATTAATTTGTTCTTTATGATCATAGAGATAAAGCCGCCCAGAGAGAGAATGAAGATGATGTGGGCGATGACCCTCGCAAGCTTAAACCAGGAGAGATCGACCCAAACCCTGAGACCAAACCAGCCAGACCCGACCCTGTGGACATGGATGAAGGTGAGTGTCTGATGAAAACCGGTTTAGCACTGCGATTGAAAAGACAACGCATGACATCCATAAACGTGCATGTGCAGATGAGCTGGAGATGCTGTCTGAAGCCAGAGCTCGACTGGCCAACACACAAGGCAAGAAGGCAAAGCGGAAGGCCAGAGAGAAACAGCTGGAGGAAGCGCGGTAAGATCTGGTGTCATAAGAACACTTTAGGTCTCTGAATACATTTTGTAAGACTATGCTACAATACTGTTCAAAAGTTTGGGGTCAGTGAATTGTTTTCTTTCTTTTTTTTTGAAGGAAAGTAATGTTTTTATCCAGCAAGGATGCGGGAAATTGATCAAAAGTGATAGTAAAGGCTTATAATGCTAGAAAAGGTTTCTATTTTGAACATATTCTGTTCTTTTTTAACTTTTAATTCATTAAAGCATCTTGAAAAAGGTATTTTTCCAAAAAAATATTAAGCAGCAATACTAATAAAGCTAATAAATCAGCATATTGATAATACATCCGAATGATTTCTGAAGGATCATGTGACACTGAAGACTGGAGTAGTGGCTGATGGAAAATTCAGCTTTGCATCACAGGAATAAACTTTATTTTAAAGTACATTAACATAGAAGACTTATTTTAAATTGTAACAATATTACAGGTTTTTTATCTGTATTTTTGATCAAATAAATGCAACATTTGGCAAGCAAAAGAGACTTTTTAAAAAACATTACAAAGTTTACTGATCCCAAATTTATGAACAGCAGTGTGTATATATTGATATTTATATATTTAGCAGCTTGCCTTCGACTGTGTCATAATGAGCATTTGACAAGTTCTCACAGTGTTGATCCCATTGAGGTGTTGATCTTGAAGCCGTCCTCACTGTTTTCTGCAGTCGTCTGGCATCGCTTCAGAAGCGCAGGGAGCTGCGAGCTGCAGGCATCGACATCCAGAAGAAGCGCAAGAAGAAGAGAGGTGTCGACTATAATGCTGAGGTCCCGTTTGAAAAGAAACCCGCGCAGGGCTTCTACGATACGTCCATGGAGCAGTACGATCCTTTGCAACCGGACTTCAAACGTCTGCGCCAGCAGCATCTCGATGGAGAACTCCGGAGGTGAGCGGGGTCGTGTCAAACCTCCTCCTGTAGAGCTGCAGTGTCCTGGATGGGGGGGCTTTTGATCACTCCTGTGCTTTTTTGTATATAGTGAGATGGAGGATCGTGACCGAAAGAAGGACAGACAGAAGATCAAGAAGAAGAAGGAGTCCGATCTGCCCTCGGCCATCCTGCAGACCAGTGGAGTGTCAGAGTTCACAAAGAAGAGAAGCAAACTGGTGCTTCCGGCACCACAGGTCCGAGTTCTCCCAAACTACTGCCTTAACCGTGGATAAAACCACTGACTTACGCCTTAAACTAAAGCACCTTTACATCCATAGAACATCCTCTGAAGTGCATCAGAGCCAGTGCTGTTACTGTTAACTAAAACTCTTAAAAAACCTTTTCATTCATTGAAATAAAATATAAATATTGGATTACAAACTTTAGAAATTAAGTGAAAATGATTGCATAAGTGAAATTAATATAAATTCAGTTTAAATAGAAATTAATAAACTAATAAAAATGACAAAAGCACATACAATTACTAATCCTTAAAATAAAATGAAAATTGAAAATGTAACATTAAAAGCTAATTCAAAATATAAGTCAATGCTATAATACTAAAATAACACTGATCGCAACATGTTAACCAAATAATAGAAATAGATTTATAAAAAAGCTAAATGAGTAAAACTAAGGTTAATAGCAAACCTGAAAATATGAAATTAAAAGATAATTCTAAATATAGATGAATATTATAATGGTATATAAACAGTACTAAATTAACACTGATTGCAGCATTTTAACCAAATTAATCTAAATGAAATAAAAACTAAAACTAACAGAAGTGACAAAAGCACATAATTACTAAAACTTTAGAATTTAAACTGAAAATATCAAAGTAAAAGCTAATTCAAAATATTAATATTATATAATGTATATAAATACTAAAAACACATTACATTTTAAATAATCTAAGGAAATCAAACTCTCTCTCTCTCTCTCTCTCCACCCTCTTTAGAATCTCTATCAAAGTAAAAGCTAATTCAAAATATTAATAATATACTAGTATATAAATAATACCTAAAAGAACTCAATCCCTATTTCAACACATTAACAATCTAAGTAAATCTCGCTCTCCCTCGCTCTCTCTCTCTCGCTCTCTCTCGCTCTCTCCCCTCTCCCTCTCCGCTCTCTCTCCCCTCTCTCTCTCGCTTCCCCCTCGCTCTCTCCCTCTCTCTCCCCCCTTTCCCTCGCTCTCTCCACTCTCCCTCTCTCGCTCTCTCACCTCTCTCGCTCTCTCTCCCCCTCTCTCGCTCTCTCCCCCTCTCTCGCTCTCTCTCTCCTCCTCTCTCGCTCTCTCTCCCTCTCTCCCTCTCTCCCCCTCCTCGCTCTCTCTCTCGCTCTCTCCCCTCTCTCTCCTCTCTCTCTCCCTCGCTCTCCTCTCTCTCTCTCTCTCTCTCTCTCATATAAACGAATATAAATGACAAACACACAAAGTTACAAAAAATGTAACTGAAAACACAATTAAAAGCTAATTCAAAATATTGATAAATACTATAATAATATAATTTCCATAACACTGATCGCAGACATGTTAATCACTCTGAACCACTCAAATGTGTTATAATAATAGTTTTCTAGTAGTTTAATATAGAAGTTGTGGTTAGTTTGTTTTGAATCATCTGATTTTTCGTTTCAGATCTCTGACGCCGAGCTGGAGGAGGTTGTCAAACTGGGCCAGGCCAGCGAAATCGCCCGTCAGACCGCCGAAGAGTCTGGAATCACAAACTCGGCCTCTAGCGCTCTTCTGTCCGAATACAACCTGACCAATAGCTCCATGGCCCTGCGCACGCCCAGAACTCCAGCCTCACAGGACAAGATCCTGCAGGTTTGGTCCAGTTTCACGTACTTCCCAGACTGGCTGTTTTATATCCGGAGTCTCACCGCTCGCTTCTTTCACCCTCACAGGAAGCCCAGAACCTGATGGCGCTTACCAACGTGGACACTCCTCTTAAAGGAGGGCTGAACACCCCCCTGCATGAGAGCGACTTCTCTGGTGTCACACCACAGAGACAGGTGGTCCAGACGCCCAACACGGTGCTGTCTACACCCTTCAGGTACCCATCATGCATCAAAATAAGCACTTTTACATGAATAATGTAGCTTAGAATGCTCATTGAGTTCTGTAAAATGTCTTCAAAAATAAAGTTCCATATTAAAGCAATAATCCACTCAAGACAAGTTAGGCGGTTGCGTGTCTTTGTCACCTTTTTCACCCATAATGCATTTGCATCCCTGAGTTCAATACATTTCAGGCTTATGATTAGTTAGTATAGAATTCAAATTTAATTACAGCTTTTGGGTCAGTAACGATTGTGTTTATTTATTATAAGAACGTAACAAGTTTAGTCAGCAAGAACTCGTTAAATTGATCAAAAGTGACAGAAAAGACATTTATAATGTTACTAAGGATTTCTATTTCAAATAAATGCTGCTCTTGAACTTTTCAAAGAATCCTGGAAAAAAAAATGTGTGTGTAAAAATATAAAGCAGCTGTTTTCAATATTGCTAAAATAAAGTGTTAATAACGTGTTAATGCAAATCAGAATATATTAGAATGATTTCTGATTAGAATGATCTTTGCATCACAAGAATAAATTACGCTTTATAAATTAATAATTATTATTATAAATTACATTTTAAACTATTTGAATACACTTAAAGAAAACACTTATTTTAAAATGTCACTATTACAGTTTTAAATGTATTATTGATCAAATAAGTGCAGCTTTGGAGAGCATAAGAGACCATTTTAAAACATGACCAACCCTGACCCCAAACTTTTGAATATTAATATCTCATAATATTAAAGTATGTGCTAAATGTCTGAATCATGACTTTATGCATATGGTTTCCCAGAACCCCCAGTCACGGAGCCGAGGGCATGACCCCTCACAGTGGGTTGACTCCTAAACCCTCGGTGGGTGTGACCCCGGGCAGGACCCCGCTGCGGGACAAGCTCAACATCAACACAGAGGAGGGTGGTGTGGACTACAGCGACCCGTTATTTGCCAAACACTTGGTGTGTAACGCGCATAATAATGAGCCTGTCTTTGTCTGGGATTTAAACCATTGTGTCCTTGAGTGCATTTAATGCAGTTTTGAGGCATTTATTTGAGTGTGTTTTCTGTCTGTTCCAGCAAAAGGAGTCCCGCGAGCATCTCCGGCTGGGCTTGATGTCTCTTCCGATGCCCAAAAATGACTTTGAGATTGTTCTTCCCGAAAACGCGGAGAAAGAGCTGGAGGAAGCCGAGGTGGATGAGAGTTTCATGGAGGATGCGGCTGAGATAGAGCTGTGTAAACAGGTCCGTTAACCGGCGAACACCATGGCCCGTCCGCTTCTAATGCAGCTTTCTGGGATCTGTAAATACACGGATGATGCTCTGGATCCAGAGGGTGCTGTGTTTAGTGTTTATATATTTGTTTTTGCTGATATTTATCTTGTGATATTTCCACAGGCCGCCAGAGAGGCCGAGAGGGAGAAGGAGCTGCGTCAGAGACACCCGTCAGTTCAGAGAGATTTACCAAGACCTTCAGAGGTGAGGAAATACACACATCCTGTCCATACTTATCTTAAAGGTGCAGTGTGTAGTTTTTAGCGGCATCTAGCGGTTGAGTTTGCGAATTGCAACCAACGGCTCAGTCCTCCGCTCACCCCTCCCTTTAGAAAAGCTACGGTGGCCGATACATGGCTAAGATGCCATCGTCATCGCCATATGCGCTCTGTAGAGCTTTTTTCCGTTTAGGGCTACTGTAGAAACATGATGGCCACTTCCATGTGAGGGGACCCGCGGTATATGTATTATAAATCGCTCATTCTAAGGTAATAAAAACATAACAGTTCATTAAGTAAGGTCTTTATACTCCTCTGAAAACGTAGTTATGTATATTATATTGCATTTCTCTCTATAGATCATCATAAATATTACACAGTGCACCTTTAATTACTGTGCCCCAAAACTCTGCTATTAATATATGGTTATAGTCATTATAACATTTTTTTAATTTGTTTTTATTTTAGTTTTTTCTTGTAGCAAATTTTTTTTTTTTCATATTTTTATTTATTTTAGTCTTATTTTTTTATAACTTTTTCTGTTTTAGTAATGCACTTTAGTAACTTGAAGGAAAATGAGAAATTTAGCTTTAGCCATATAACAAACCCCCAGATTGGCCCAAAGACGGATCCAATCGGTGGCGAAGGTATAATGCGTGAAGGTCATTTACTTGCACTTCTACAAAGTTCACTTAATTTATCAGGATTTAGTTTCATTGTTAGTCTAGCTCAGTGTTTACTCTGAATACAGTTTCAAGTGATCATTACATTTAGGCTGTATTTCTAATGAAAAATTGATCACAAATATTGATTATGTATTAATTCAGATATTTGATTATTTTCTAATTATATATTATACTAACTAATTATTTGTTCATTAAGGACCCGTTATCGCTTAGGAATTCACTCGGCCGTTTATTGAACACGAACACAAACTCCCCAGTTCTGGACTTACTCAGATGATACAGAGTGATTGTAATAACTTTAAGTATGCTGCCCCCTGCTAGAAATAACTACTTGTTAAGTCAGTGACAGTCAGAAACGGGAAGCCCTAGTGGTGTGCCCCGTGGTCCATCCATTGGTGCTTCAGTACGATCTATTCTGGACA
>JAPDDN010000468.1:0-64353 GCA_027422405.1 Ptychobarbus kaznakovi
CTAATTGGCCCGCTGCCCAAGCCGTTGCTAAGAGTGAGGAGTCGATCAGCCAATAGAATCTCATTCTGCTCTGACTGAACGCGTTGATCCAATTTCTGTGATTTACTTACATCCAGCGAATAGAACAAAGACCGTTCCGTCTCCACACAGACACCATTAACGTTAGATATGCCATCTAAGAGTCACCCTGTCGTATAATCAGCGCTAATCTCGACAAAAACAGCACTTAGTTTGTGATGTGATCTCCTGTTTCACGTTAAAGCGATCATCCGGTGCTATAAACCACCAAACAAACCCCTGACAGGACCTGTATCCTGGTCTGGGAGTGCTTGATGGCGGTTTAATCTTTAAGATCGTTCTGGCCGCATCTGTAGTTCGTTTACCTGTGATGCGAAGGTAAATATCGCTCTTGGACTCCGTCTGGTCCCTCAGAGACGCGCAGAGTCTCTTCCTCGACTCGCTCCGACGCTCGCTTTTGCGCTTCATTGCTTCTTTACGCACGAAAAGACGGCGTTTCAGTCGCGAGCGTGCGATGGAAGAAGGATTTGCGCTTTAGTCTGCATAGTCCGTCTTCTAACGGCTCCATGCGCTGCAGACCAAAGTATATTTGAGCCAGTTGTCCTGCCAGTGACGTACTGAAGGCAAGATCCAAAGCACTGCGGGTGACGTCACTGCGTCATAACATCCGGGCACCGGCGGCACTTTCTCGCGGAATCCAAAAATCGAGAAACTAAGAAACACGATTGGTTTTAAAACTATTTGCATTATGTTTTAATGTTTAAAAGACATCTATTTTACATTACTGTAATTTAAAATATATTAATCAAATTGTATAGTAAATCTGCATAATGGTGATTTGTGCTGTGTGCAGTCTATAATTTACGCAGATTTAATATCTATATTTTTACTGTATTTTTGGGGTGGGTTTATATACATATTTGTGTGTAGAGTAATTCCCATGACTGTAATACAAAACAAAAAAGTGAAGTAACTCTAATGTCTGTAATGCAAAAAAAAATATGTAATATATATATAAAATACAAATATTTGAATATATATAAAATTAATACATATATATATAAAAATAAAATACATAAACTATAACAAAATTATTGTAAAATATTAACACACAATGCCAGCATTTGTTGTATAGTCTTTAATTGATATAAATATTTATCATAAAACTGTTTTACTGTATAAAAAAATAAACAAAAAACGTATGAGAATAATTTAATGCACAGTGTAAAAAAATCAGAATTTTCCTATATTTTTCTTTATGTAATTAGAAGAACCACTGCAAATGTCTTTTTGAGATTATACCCCCGGTCTCACAGACAAGGCTCGAGTCTAATCCCAGACTAAACTCTAAGTCCGAGCTGTTTCTATTAAAAGAAACTTGCTCTGACTGATCCTAAAATATATTTGTTTAGTCTCAAAATGCAAAGCAGGAATGTTTTTTCTAAGACACGTTTATAATAATTACTTAAATGTCTTAATTGAACTATGGCCTAATCCTGGTTTAGTCTAAGCCCTGTCTGTGAAACCAGACCATAATGTATTACATCTAATTTAAAATAATTATATTAAATATAAAGAACAAAAACCACTGAAATTCTGAAACATGTAAAATGTTGCAGTTGCCTTTTAAAATTTTTGATTCATCAGAAAAAAACAAAACTGCAAGATTAAAGAAAATTTATAATTGTGTGAGAGAGAAAAGTATGAACTGTGAATTAAAAATCTCGAAACACATTTTTATTATTTTCATCCCATCATGGAAACAGACCATAAGCAACAGTTTTCTCTTTTCAAGATTTTTATTCGTCACATACATAATTATTCTGAAAGAGAATATACATAAATATTGGTATAGAAAAAAAATGAAGTAAAAGATAAGAGTAAAAAATAATAAAATGTGCAATAAAATAATGTGCAGGACAGTATTCTGTAGACTTAAACTCTTTGACTAAATCTTCAAGCCTTTCATATTTTTCAAATTGATTAATATATTAATAACCCCATCCGTCCTCTATATGACCCCACGCGGACTGTCCAATCACTACTAATCTGACATTCGACTCCTACATTTGTGAGAGAAGGAAAAACGATGTTCCTTTTCACATACATTAAACATTATATTAATATATTCAACCAAATATTACATAATTTTCCTAATATCATATTATTGAGGTATTTTGCCCAAATCCTCCACTTATTCTTTTGCATGCGTAGCACAAGAAGTTCTGTCAAATATTAGCGAAAACAATATTATCATCTGTAACAGACATGATATAGCTGTGAAATCGAAGTCTTGTTTGAAGAACATTTCTTGCAGTGTACAAGAAAAGCCAAACATAATTAAACCAAAACAAATATGAGGTATTAGATATACAAATGTCACAGAATGATGAGGTATAATCATGCATGATGATGATCACACACTTGGATATGAGAATCACATACAGAAAATAACGCATGACATCCCATAATATAATAATAAGGTAAATGGTATGGCAAGAGGTCATGTAAAGTCAAGCCAGAAGCCAGCACCGATCATCTGCGGCACAGACATCTTCAATATTTCAATATAAAAATGTGTTTGACTAGAATACACACAGCTGAATACAATTAATTTATACTTAATTGTTTATTTAGATATTTGTAAATGATAATATCAAGCATACTGAGTGAATATGATATTTTTTGTATTATCCCTCACCTCCTGGTATTTTAATAAAGTGGCTCATTAAAGCTTAATTGCTCTGTCAGTTTGGTTCTGGCTCTCAAGACCCCCCACAAAACGTGTTCTTTAACATTACATACTCATGGATGAGACTTGCAGGTAGTGATAAGAATGAGAAAAATCAACAGCACATAAATGCCAGATTGTAAAATTAGTGTTTTATGCATTTATACATATATAAAATTAATCATTACACATGTAACAGAAAAGAGTTATCTTTATGTTTGAGTGAGTGTGACGTCATAAATCATTGGATCTCGATTCATTGAAATGAAGCATACTGAACCGACTCTCTGAACGCGCAAGAAAAGCACTATAGAAGTCATTCTGATTTGACTTGTAACTGATGGCTTTTTTCACAAGTACTCATGCGAGGTGATACCAATATTGGGAACAATTAATATTATTATGTATGCACATTGTATCGCGCATCGATGGAATGAATCATTCGAACCGACTCACTAAAATTACTCTTAACTCGCGACGCCGCGAACGCTCAAGAACGCTTGTTCCTGGAAAAGGTGTAGTAGAGGATTTGGACAGATTCATAAAAACTCGACAGTTTGCCGATGTGTTGATGGTTAACAAAGTAACGTAAGATTTAGAGTCCATCCTGTTACAGTGCGAGTCATGTATACATCATTCGCATCGCATTGTAGCCGTATTTAAAGAGTTCCCTTTAAATCACAAATGATTGGCCGTCGTGTCCTAACAGACAGATAATCTGACCAATGAACGCCCGCTCTCATCTCGAGCCGTGGGCGGGACTTCCTCTGTTATTTGAAATCCGGAAGTGTTTTGAAACACCGTAGCAGGTTGACACGGCGAGCGCGCGTTTACGGTGCGTTCGCTTCTGTTTCTGTTTCGCGCGGATTATGAGAGCGCGGGAAGGAGGTGCCGGGGGCCGCGTGAGCTGGTGAGGATTGGCAGGTTTTATTATGACAGATATTGGCGGTTGCTTCTTTCCTCACGCGGGAGTTTAATGGCGTCCGTCGCCTCTATCACTCAATGAAACACAACAACACTCAGCGACGAGCGGTCAAGCGTGTGTAAACAGTGACATCAGTGTTTATGAATGTTTATACGGTTCCTGCTGAGAGATAACAGCATTACTCACACATTATACATCATATTTGAGATATATAATGCAGCCCTGCTGTTCTAAATACTCTTTATCAATGCTAAAACGTACTGTGATGATACCATGGTACAGTTATGGTATATAGACCATAGTACCAATGGATTACATGTTCATGGTATTTATATGTGTTAACTTAGTAGATGGACATTCAGTATTGGTCTTGCTATGTCTCATGCTGGTGCAGTTTATAACATAGTTTATAAGACTTCTTTGTGTTTTCTTAGCACTGGATCAAGTGTCTATAACATCTGAAGAATGTGTTTATCATGTTTTGCCTGTCTGAATGATTTTTGAGACACCTGGAGTAACTAAACCACTATGCAACAGCCACAATATACTTTGATATGGTTTTATAAAGATGCAACTGGGTCAAAATATATATTTTTTTAGTGCGTATTTACTGTTCAGAGCTAAAGACGATTCCTGCAGTAAATGTCACTCATTTAGGAGTAATAATGACACTTATATCAGCTGACGGGTCTGCAGACACAAGGGGTCCTTTTTATTTGAATTGTTTTAAACTACAACACAAAATATAAACCAGAACCAAACAAAACAAAGATAAAAAAACAAATACTCTCAGGACCAGTGTTGGAGGTAACGCATTACAAGTAACGCGAGTTACGTAATAATATTATTTTTTAAGTAACTAGTAAAGTAACGCATTACTTTTTAATTTACTAGAAAATATCTGAGTTATTTACTCCATTTATTGATGACAGTGCGCCGTGTGAACATGATCTTACTGTAGATCTAATCTAGACTAAATATGAATGTGTATTAATTCATCCCACTATTAACCGATGTGTTTGCTGCTGACCTTTGATGATCAGTTCAACCATATTAATAAGAACAAATTACTTTAGATAAACTAACATTGTTTTAATTGCTGAAGAGTGTTGAACTTCTCCTGTGTTCTTCTGTACAGACGTGATTTACTCGTCCTTCAGTCTGAGGTTTATTCATTACACTTTTTGGTGTGAAAGGCTTTTATATTTGCTATAAATATAACTTCTTGTATTAAAAACAAACAATCAAGCCCTGCTCATATTTAAAAAGTAACGCGGAAGTAACTTAACGCTTTACTTTCCTTAAAAAGTAACTAAGTAACGTAATATTGTAACGCATTACTTTTAAAAGTAACTTTCCCCAACACTGCTCAGGACTACCTACATGTAACATAAACACTTGCATGATATAGTAATACCATATATATATATATATATATATATATATATATCTTCTGTCATCAGACTGAACTGCAAAAATAATGACTGTTGTCAAACATGTTTCTCAAACACGCCTCCTCTCTGCCATTGGTTGCTCAAACAGATAAGCCCCACCCCAAGCTCACTCCACACGATGATTAATTCAGAAGTTGACACGTTGTACTGATCAATGTTTTAAATGTTAAAATGTTACATTCTGGGAACCTATGCACACTTATAGTGATTCTGAACATTAAACGTTACAGAAAAGTTTTTAAATATTATATGTTGTACAGATTTGTTCCCTCGTTTTTAGTCATTTATGTTGTTTTAGTAAACTAGCCACGTTGTACCCGTTTCTCCCCTCTTTTATTAAATCATGGCTATGTTGTACTTTTAATAAATTGCAGTGACATTGTACTAATTAATTCCCTCATTTTTGTGAATCATGGCTATGTTGTATTAATTTGTTTCCTTTGTTTCAGTATATTAGTGTGTTCCCTCATTCTAGTAAATTATGACTACGTTTAAAATAAATCAAATTAGTACAACCTAGCCACGGTTTACTATAATGAGAGAGCAAATTAATAAGTTGTGGGAACAAATTCTTAAATTTAGGCAATGATGAATATATGTGACCCTGGAGCACAAAACCATTCATAAGGGTACATTTGTGGAAATAATAATGAATAAATGAGCGTTTAATTGATGTATGGTTTGTTATGATCGGACAATATTTGAAAATCTGTAATCTGAGGATGCAAAAAAATCTAAATATTGAGAAAATCATCTTTAAAGATGTTCAAATGAAGATCACAGCAATGCATTTTACTAATCAAAAATTAAGTTTTGATATATTTACGGTAGGAATATCTTCACAGAACATGATCTTAATATCCTAATGATTTTTGGCATAAAAGATAAATGTATAATTTTGACCCATACAATATATCGTTGGCTATTGCTGCAAATATTGCTTTTGTGCTCCAGGGTCACATATTTTTGTCTGCATGTCATGTTGCACTAGTAGCAGATCTTGTACTGTTCAAGCAAAAATGAAGTGAAAACTTGTAAACAAACATGTAAGTGGCTTTTACTGCTTGTAATTTTTCCTTTCTTGCTCTCTCGTTCCCCAGAGTCACCGTGAATCTTCTATATGGGCCATTTTCTCTCAAAAAATGGTTACGGCCTGACGAAGAAATCACGGACGCTGCGCAAGAAGAAGAAGAAGAGGAGGAACTGCTTCCTTCAAGGTCCCTGTATGCTGTGCTTCATCGTGCACGGCAGCAGCGGGAGCGTCGAGGACGATTGGCCCTTCGAGAGCGCAGCGGTGTCCAAACTCGCTTCGCTGAACTCGCCCGAGGAGTGCGTCAGGTTCCTCCTCTCTCCGAAAGAGCTGGCCGTTTGGGAGGGCCAGGGTCGGAGTCTACTCTCCAAGCTGATCGGGCCCCCGGCGCTGTTCTGTGCCGTCGTCCCAGACTATTCAGAAATGGTGTGCAAGCGTAAATGTGCTGAGCTGCAGCGGTGTACGCCCCGCAAGCAGCCTCGCTGTGCCTTCCAGGAGGCCATGGAGAACGGAGAGGAGCGAGGAGACGGCCGGTGTCTCCTCCATTCATCCTCCTCTTCTTCTGCCTCTCCGGAGGAGGAGGACGGCTCCGGCGTGGGGACAGATGCGGGCAGCGCCTCGACTTCTTCTTCGTCTTCCTACTCCTGCTGCTGTCAGCCGTCTCAAAACGAGAGCTCAGAGGAGACGAAGAGTGCTGAAAACACAGACACGTCCCACATTAACCAGCTGCCCTCCTCTATACTGCTCAAGGTCTGTTTAACATACTTAAATTAAAATATGACCCTGGACCACAAAACCAGGCTTAAGTGAGAGCTGAATAAATAATCTTTCCATTGATGTATGGTTTGTTATGATAGGACAATATTTGTAAATCTGGAATCCGAGGGTGCAAAAACAATCTAAATATTGAGAAAATCATCTTTAAAGTTGTTCAAATTAAGTTCTTAGCAATGCATATTAATAATCAAAAATGACTAATGCATACAACAACATTTTAAAACTTAACATTTAAATGACAAAAAAAATAAAGCTACAAAATATTAAAGAACAAAAGGTATGTGTATAATAATGATTCTAATATAACACTAAGCCAAACACCAAAAAACAACTACATACATGTGTGTATGTACAACCACACACACACACACACACACACACACACACAGTTGAAGTTAAAAGTTTGCAGAATCTGCACAAGTATGAGGGATCATACAAAAATGCATACATGAAAAATACAGTATTAAGAATAAGGGTGTGTAAACTTTTGATATTTTTATAAATTCAATTATTATTTTCTCTTGTGGACTGCATGTAAACATCTGTTATGTGAATGATCTTATTCAGGGCAGTACTAAATACAGCATGCATTTTGTATGATCCCTCGTACTTGGTAAAATAATTTAACATTTTGAGATTCTGCAAACTTTTAACTTCAACTGTATATATATATATGATTTCATTTCCATTTAGTTTGTTGAAGTATTAAAATAACTCATTAAATAAAACTAAACTTAAAAAAAGACATAAATTCAGACACATTTTAACTAAAATTAAAATAGATAACAAATACAAATCAAACGACAGTAGTTTATCAGTAATCCTAAAAATACCACTGAGCCAAACACACGTGCTCAAAAAACACAACTAACTTACACATGGTAAGAAAATGGTTATGAAACTGAAACAAGTCGTAGGAAAGAGGAGAAATAAAAGCGAAAGCCCGGTGGAGTCGATGGTCTTTACACTCTTCTATATGACTTTCTTCTTTCAGGCGAATCCAATCCGAGTTATATTAAACATGATCCTGGCTCTTGCAAGCGTTAGAATGGGAGTAGGTGGGTGTTTTTGTTCTGCAGTCCACAAGACGTCAAATAAAAAGCATGCATTCATAATAAAACACCATGTAGCGCATCCATGCGTTTTTGCAGTTTTTCATCTGAAAGAAGAAAGTCATGTACACATAGGATGCTTCGAGGGAGAGGAAAAAACAGGCTAATTTTCATTTTTGGGTGAACTTACCCTTTAAGTCTAAAGTAGCTCATAACTCACTATGTAGGAGAACATCTTAAAAATAATGACTCCTAAATCACAGCACTCCAGTCCATCAGTTAACATCTGGAGAAGAAACAAATCCAGCATTAAGACGTTTATAATACGAGTCCATAATCCATAATAACTCTTCCTCAGTGAAAAAGTGTTCTGCAATTCTGCAACATCAAAACTAATACGAGGCTGGATTTTGATGTGAGAGACGACAGCAGATGCACTTTTTCACTGAGGAAGAGTTATTATGGATTATAGACTCTATGGTATTTTAGTTAACCACATCTTTGTTTCTTACGAATACACAGCTCCTGGCATCTCAAGACGTTATCTGATGGACTGCAGTGGTGTGGATTACTTTACATTACTAGCAATCTTGTGTTTTTGGGTTGTTTGGCTTTTCATAACGTGTCGATTTAGACCAGTGGAACAAATACATATTTAACTGTTTATTTTATTGATTATTTTCAATTTCAATCCATATCTTTAAAGATTTTTTTTCTCTTACAAACACCAAACTTTAATGTTTTATTCCTCTCTGTATTCTGAAGCAACAAAATCAAACAATAATTTTTGAACCTGAATATATCTGATTATATTTTGGACATGTATGCAAATGAGTGCATGTTTAATAAGGTAATGCACGGTTTGCATATTCAAGCATATCATTTCATAAAACGTGTAATACATAAAATGCTTGTAATTCTTAATGTAATCAATCAGATGGGGAAGTATGGTGATATTAACGAGTTATCTGTCAATGGTTTGAACATCATTGGTGACCAACACAATCTGTTTATTGTACTAAAGTAATGATATAAAGGATCTGCATCGAGCGTCATATCAAACCAGCAGCTTAAATCCTGAGATGAAATATGGTTTAATAATGTAAAAGACACTCTGATGGATCTGATTGGTGTATTAGCAGTGATGAGCCGTGTGTAATGTGTTCTCAGGTGTTTTCTCACCTGTCGGTGAAGGAGCGAGGTCTGGGAGCGTCTCTGGTCTGTAAGTACTGGTGTGATCTCTGCTTGGACTTCCAGTTCTGGAAACAGATCGATCTCAGCGGCCTCCAGCAGGTTTGTGCTTATTCTTATGTATCTGTTAAACTGCTTTAGTTATGGAGTTATGTGTGTGTGTGCATGACTATTAGGGCTGCGAGATCACGATCATCCAAAGAAAAGCAACCATGTTCCCAAACTGGTAATGAAAGAAGCACTTATCTCCAAAAAACTAAAAGTTTGTGTAAGTTTTCAGTCAAAATAAAAGTTCAGTGGTTTAATATTTGAACAATAAATATTAGAACGGTAATTTTACAGTTATTATGTAAAATAAAATTAGTATTATATCTCTTAATTACTCGTTTAGTTTGTATTTTACACTGAAAAAATTACAATAGTACTTTTTTTTCGTTTATTTAAATGTTATTATATTATAATAAATAATTATAATTTTTGGACAAGTTGTGCAGCCCTACAAACAAGTATAGCAAGCCTGGATTTAAAAAACAAAAATGCATTTTAAATTACAATTATTTTTTTAAGCAGAATTTTTTTTCCTCCAAATCATGCAGCAAAAATAGTTTTTCTTGTGCATGTTATTTATTAATTATTTTATGTAACTATATCTGAAAGCTTAATTTTTTTAATGCATTTGTATAATAAAGTTACAAGTTTTAAATGATTGTTTGCTAAAAGTAATACAATAATTGTCATATTTTAATTAAAATAAAGCTGAAATAAAATATAAATATTAGCTACCCCCCCAGCTTAACTGAAATTTAAGTGCAAGTATTAATATTGCTAAAACTAATAAAGGAAATAAAAATAAAGCTGAATAGAAATGCTATAAAAAAAGCTAAATAAAATGACAAAAGCAAAAATCACTAAACATCACAATCAAAAACAAAGGAACTAAAAACTAAAATTAAAAGCTAAAAAGGTGTTAACAGTATATAGAAATATTAAAGTTCAAGGTTTGTTTATTCGTCACATACTAAATTATACAGGGTATAATCAGAAGTGAAATGCAAATCAAGTCAGGTCCGCTCAGTGGACAGTGCAAAAGAAATAAAAATTAAATAAAAGTAACACAACACAAGAGCATATATATATATATATATATATATATAGGTAAAAAAGAGAAATAAAGAGTAAAATGTGCAATAGAATAAGATGTGCAAAACAAATAAGATGTGCACACCAGTATACTGGGACTTAATAAATAGTAATATGAAGTGATTGATCTGTGGTGTGTGCGCGCAGGTTAAAGACGAGCTCCTGGTGAAGATCGCGTCCCGGAGGCAGAACGTCACTGAGATCAACATCTCCGACTGCCGTAACGTTCAGGACCACGGCGTCTGCTCTCTGACCTCCAGCTGTCCCGGGCTGATCAAGTACACGGCGTACCGCTGTAAGCAGCTCAGCGACGTGTCTCTGTGCACCGTGGCCGTCCACTGCCCGCTCCTGCAGAAACTGCACGTCGGCAATCAGGACAAACTCACCGACCACGCTCTCAAACTGGTGAGCTGACCGCCACGGACCGCTCCAAACACACTCCATGGATGTGTGCTTATGAGTCTGATCCGGGTTTCCATCCACATATGTTGGGATTGGGGGGGGGGGGGGGATTTTTTTCTTCTCCTGAACACATTTACAAATAAAGCACCCATGTTTTATGCGACATTTCAAGTTTTTTGCTTTATGAACAAATATCATAAATGTGGTATGTGTCATTTAATGTAATTTAAATGAATGTCGTAACTGTAAAATAAAAAAAAGAATGAAAAAAATGTTATTAATTGAATTAAAAATATATATTTAAATTAGTTATTAACGCTATTTATTTAACCTAGATTTTGTTTAAAATATTTAAAATAAAATAAACATAATATTTTATAATAAAAAAGTAATTTAAAAAATATTTAAAATGAAAGTGAAATAAAAATATTTAGAAAATATATAATTAAAATAATATATAAATACAATAAAAAATATTTTATATATAAAAATTTAAATATTTTACAAAAAAAATAATAAAAATATTTTAAATATTTTACAAATATAAAAATTTAAATATTTTACAAATTTAAAAATTTAAATATTTTACAAATATAAAATATTTTAAATATACAAATTTATTTTACAACTATAAAAAATTAAAATATTTTACAAATATAAAAAATTAAAATATTTTACAAATATAAAAAATTAAAATATTTTACAAATATAAAAAATTTAAATATTTTACAACTATAAAAAATTTAAATATTTTACAAATATTCAAAATAAAAATAAAATCTCAAAATAAATATTTTATTTGTTTACCCGCATGTAATTATTAGCTGACCAGGGTTCACAAGGGTGCTGGAAATTCTTGAAAATGCTTGCATTTCTATATATTAAAGGTTTGAAAAGTGCTTGAATTTGTGCAAAATTGCTTGAAATTGTAATTGCATTGCTTTCATAATAATTCCCTCTCTGACTAAAGCGTGTGTGTTTGAGATAATATAGGATAATATGGTGAGGATGCTTGCGTTTATATAGCTTGGATGTAATTACAGAACACTTAGAACACAGAATGATCTGTTAAGTTATGTTTACTATATTATATAATTAGTCATTAATATTGCATAATGCATATTTAAAAAACAATATCTGTGCAGATCTGCATATGCAGCATCTGATTTAATGTGGAGAAGATTATGTGTTTGCATAAAAATGCTTGAATTTGGCAAAGGTGTAAGAAAACAATCAACACGTGCACATGTTTCTAAGTTATTAAAATGTTAACTTAAAATCTTGGGGGACTTATTTGAGCTGTTATAATGTTTGATCTAGTAGGGGTTCGGCTGCACTGAACTGAATGCATGCTTGTGTGCTTCGAACAGTTGGGCGAACACTGCAAAGAGCTGAAGGATGTGCATTTTGGCCAGTGCTACAGCATCAGTGACGCGGGTCTGGTGGCGCTGGCGCAGGGATGCAGCAAACTACAGAGGATCTACATGCAGGAGAACAAACTGGTACGTGCATGCACCCTCATGTTACGCGTAGAGTAATGATCTTTTATCATAACCATAATTAGACCGTGTGTTCTTGTGCTGGGATCTTAAACTGGAGTCCTACAGTTTTTGATATTCTGTGTATTCTGTGTGGTGGTCAGTTCACACTGATAGAAATTAATCCTTTACAATATGTTTTTAATTGATTTTTTTACCTTTTTATGGGGTTTTATTTTCTAAAAGTGTGCATTACATTAAGTCGCAATTCTTAATTTAATCAGTGAATTATAATAATAAGACATTTGTGCTGTTACCAAGCATCAATACAATGCAGAGCAAACACAGAAGCTGTGTCTGAAGAGGTGTTTAGATGTCTTTACACGCTGTTTAGTGCAGAACATGAATGCATTTAACATGCAATTACTAATGCATAAATATTGTTTTGATATATTAAACATAAAACATTGAATACTGATATTTTTTTAAATGAATATATACTTTAAATGTCAAAATTAAAACCGCCAGCAGGTGGCAGCACGTCACTGTTAATAAGTGAGTCATTGCGAGTGAATCGAATCATTTAAACGATTCATTGATTCATTCAGGAACGAATCATGTTGCTCAGAGGCGCAAAACAGTGTTTGGAATAATTTTTGTTGTCAAAATATAGAAAAAACAGGCAATATGGTGCCTAAAAAGTCTCTTAATTAAGACTTGAACTGTTGTAAAAATAATTATATCACTTTTTGTATTCATGGTCAGCTTTGGAGAAAAAACGTCTCTTGTGTGAAATTGATTAACTATATGAAGTGGTATAAATATATATTTTCTGCCCCATGTCTTGAATTTGAGCTCATTATAATGTATTTAATAGACTGAATCATGCAGGGAAAGAACTGTTGGTGTGTTTTGAAGATAATGTCAAATCGCACATCGTTAAAACATCAATGAGGATATCATGTGTATCGCACACCGCTCGGTGACGAGTTCAGCATCAGCTCGAGGTTAATTAGTGGGTTTGTGTAGACTGTCATCTTTCAGCAGTGCTGTGTAAAGAAGAAGAAGTTAAAGGCACAGCATCTCACGGCTCGTCTAAACTGATAAAGCAGACTGCGTAACACTTTACTGCACTCGTGCAATTATTCATAATCTGTGTTAGGCATATTATTTATTGCATTTCTGTCAATTGATTTATAGGTTTTTGTCCATGAATTGCTAAGAAGTGCATGTGGTTGGTGAATCACGCTTAAAATACCCATACACAAATGTAATACATGTACATATTTCCATATGAAAAATATGGTTATATGAAAAAAAAAAACATATGAATCCTTTTAGACATTGGAATTATTTCATATATCAGCATATATTTTGCCCATAGAAATATATGTGCTACACAATTTTGGACGTGTATGTCATGTTAAATGTACAGTATATCCACCCTAAAGCCTGTCAATACATGTTGATATTATACAAGTCAATATTTACAATTATTATTACAATATAACGCGAGGTGACGCCAGGTGAAACGGAAATGTTTCAGAGAAGTATTTTTTTTATTTATTAAAATAAAATGTAAATAAGTAAAAAGAATAAATACTAAATAATAATGTGTAAAAAAAAAAATTGCATGATTTTTGTATACATGTATATGTTGTTTTAATATAGCTGCATATATAAATAAAATGTATATTGTTGACCTTTGGTTTCTGCATGTAATACCATATAAAGTAATCAGCATTTCGATATTAATAACATTTGTACATCTATAGTAAAATCTGCACGCCTTATAAACGTATGGCCTTACAAGTAACATATACGGCAATGCCACTCAATATAGGGCTTTATATTGTGTGGCAAATATTACATTTGCATATGAGTAATTACCTAGTGACTAGTTTAAATCATAAATGTGCGTCGTCTTCGGTCACGTGCTGAAATGCTCAGAAGGTGTGTGTTTGTGTGTGTTTTACCCGTTTTCGCTGGACAAAACCAAATGTCCATGTCAATTTTATTTATATAGCACTATTAAACACAACCATGGGTTGACCAATGTGCTGCACAATAAACACAATTCAATAAGACAATGCAAAATGAAACTAAAAGAATCAGTGCAGTAGAAAGTTCTCATTGAACAAACGGCAAATCAAAAAGGTAAGTTTTCAACACTGTTGTATTTTTATACCGAGCAGAAACCCTAAAATCGGTGTCCGTGCTCACTCGGTCAGGTTTGTGCGTCTAAGGACTCGGTCAGGATTGTATTCAGGTTCAGACAACAGGTTGTTGTAAAGTAATTACTCAGAGGCTTATTTTAATTAAAGGATTACGAGTCACCATAGCAATGGTTTCGTTTGATTGAAAATAATACTAACTCATAAGCAAATACAAAACACAACAGCGAATGTCTTCATGGCCTCGTTTACATCTCCAGACAAAGCTTTTATAACTTCTGCATCTCGTTTGCATTATCGTCAAAACACGTCATGCCTGCTTCCGTCCTTCTTCCCTCTGCTTACTGCCATAAGACCAGGGCTCTAGACTAACTTTTTGCACTGGGTGCACTGGTGCGCCTAACTTTTTTTCTTAGGTGCACCAGCACAAAAGTTAGGTGCACCCAAATTTTTATATAGGCAATATTGACTAGTAAACGACTAACTAACAATCTGGTCAACATAAAGTTCTTATTTGAAGCACAATTCTACAAGAAAGGTAACTTACTGAAAAAGTGTTGGTGCTTAAAGTGCTTCACTGAGCAGAGATTTAAACTTAAAACATCTCAAGATAAATAAAATCTAATTTAAGTGTATTAAGGGCGTCAAACTGAACATCTCGTGGCTCAATGTATTATGGACTATCCTCCATTGCAGTTACATGCCCCTCGGATGGCCAACTCCTGTAGTTTAGCTTTCTTGATCTTTGTCCTTGGCTAAACCAGCTGACCACACTCTCTCTAGCATCAACATCTTCCAGACTTGGCCCTTCTACACTGAGTCTTATCAGATCTTCCACTGTGTCTGAACGAAGGGATGCTCTAGTGCAGTGCTTCTCAAACCCCCCCCCCCCCCCCCCCTTAAACCCATAAAACAATCCTGCGCCCCCATCCCACCACAGACTACCAAATAATTGCACTGAACATAATGAAAAAAAAGTATTTACAGTTTTTATAACCAATTCTTACTATGCCAGAAAGAAGTATACTTAGGCCTTTAGTGTTATGTTAGAAGCATTTTTATACCTTTTCTTGATTTAATATTTTGAATTGTTTTTAGCTTTATTTTCATTTAAATGTTTAGTTTTGAAATGTTGTATGCATTTGTCATGTTTATTTCATGTCTTTATCTTCTTAAATGTGTGTATATAATATGTATAGTTTTAACTTTTAATTTTAGTTACTTTTTCTTATTTGTAAGTCGCTTTGGATAAAAGCGTCTGCTAAATGACTAAAAGTAAAGTAAAAAATAACTGTTCTGTTCTGTCTAATCGTCTCTCTGTACTCATACTGTATTTTAATGCAGCCAAATTCTCAATAAAACTGTTTTACTTTATATATTTTACTGTTTCTGTTGTCAGTCAACGGGATAAATATTAAATAGTGACTGAAACACACCCCTTTAAGAATACATAACCAGCTCTCCCTTCCAAGAAGCTAGTCTGCACAGAAATCATAATTTATAATTGTATTGAGCCGTTGTCTGATGAAATCAAATAATACACAATATAAGACAAGACAATTCCTGTGCTGTGATTTCAGCTATATGTGCATGCAAACTTAGAGAAGCAATAATATCTCTTTAGCTCCTCTCAGACGTTCACTGAACAGAGCCGATGCAGAGAACGTGCCGCGTGCGCGCTGATCTCGCGCCGCCGCGGCAGTACCAACGAAATCTCACAGAGACTCACTAAAGTTTGTCCAAGTTGCTAGATTTGTCACTAGTTGTTTTTTGGAAAAAAAATAAGTCGCTATGGGGGTCTAAAAAGGCGCTAAATCTAGCGAAATTGGCAACACTGCGCGCATCTTTATTACTTACCTCTCTCTCTCTGTCTGACTGCAGCAGCACAAGTGACGCATTTTCAGACGCACACACACACATGAACAGGAATATCTGGACCACGGCCAATCAGAGGGGGTCCCGCCCTTCACTATCTCTGATTGGTTTAGACCACGATATGGGCCTAATGTATGTGTCTTGTTGAACAACAGAGAGACTTTCAGAGTCGCGGAGACTTGTTTTGTTTTTTTCTCGAATGGCTGGACGCACCAGTGCGACCTAGGATTTTTATTAGTCGCACCCTTGAGAAATTAGGTCGCATGTGCGACCAAATTGGTCGCACTCTAGAGCCCTGCATAAGACATCATCATAAATCTCAACTAACATTTTCTAGAGATGTATATCAGGAGACTGAAGTTTTAATTCATTGTCTACACTTTGCAATCCCAAAGCATGATTATGCACGTTAATCATTCCCTTTAATAACTCCATCACCTTCTTATGATTGGATTCTTGTTTACGCATTAACGTAACCATCCTCTTCATTTGGTTGAGGATCTTTTGATGGTCCATCTCTCTTCTTTGCCCGTCTACGTTCTTCTCCTTCTGCACTTGTCGACATGACTTTCTTTGGATGCTCTCTACAAGAAGATCATCAAAACGAATCTCTAATTTTCCGGGTTCATTTTCCGGATTGGAACTGATTAGGAAATGTCACACTTATAGGGCCACCTGGCATGACAACATGGATTTAAAAACAGATAGTGAAGGTGCAGATCTAATACAGACGGGCAGAGCATCACACAAACTAGAGACAGCAGCTGAGAGAGCACGGTCACGCCTGCACTTCAGCCGCGGCTTGCTTAATAATCTCTGGTTTGATGACCGGAGAGACAAGAGGGGCCGATGTCCAGTCAATAAATCTGATAAATAAGCAGGGGCCAAACCATGTAATGATTTAAACACTAAGAGAAGGATTTTAAGAATCACTCGACAGCGACCAGTTTTTTTGGTACTCGTTAAAAGCAGCTGCATTTTGTGTTTGACCAATCCTAAAATACAGCGAGTCGCAGTAGTCTAATCTAGATGTAATAAAAGCATGAATGACTTTTTCACAATGTTTACTAGACAAAATAGGTTTTTACTTTTGTTAGAAGTCGAAGCTGAAAAAAGCAGGACTTGACCATTAATTTTATCAGTGAATTATAATAATAAGACATTTGGGCTGTTACCAAGCATCAATAAAATGCATCTTCACCATGTAGACGAAACACATGAAGAGGTGTTTTGATGTATTTACTAGAGATCGATCATTAATCTGTTTGTCAGATTTTAAACCAGCATCAAAAATGACACCCAGAGTTTTTACCCGAGGCTTCACTGAAGAGGCCAAGATTTACTTTCGGTGTACTACGAGAATCCGACGGACCAAACACAAGTATTCAGTTTTACTGACAATTTGAAGACAACCAGGCTTTCACATCAGACAGGCGAGACATATAAGTGTTTCCGGACCATTTGAACTGTTTTAAGGGCAAATAGATTTGAGTGTCGTCTGCAAAGCAATGGAAAGACAGACCATGCTTCCTAAAAATAAGCATGAGTTATTTATCACACGCTCTTTTCTCTTGTCTCGTTGAGTGATTGAGTGCATCTCTAGCTCTTTTGCATTCGTTTTTTATCAATATATATATGTTGCATGCACAAATCTGCTTTTTAAGAAAGCATTTAGTTTTAAAGATGTTGAAAAGGGTGGTGAATGTCTGCCTAGAGCCACTGGAGGTCAGTGTTGTTCCTCTAATGAGACATGATCGTGAGAAGTGCTTTAAAACAGACCTTTGGACATTAAGTGTAACAGAACGCAAGCTGGCGTGTGCTTTAGACGTGATCATAACTGAGAGTTTGAGCTCTTCGTTGCAGTCAGATGACCAGCAGATTGAGATTTGGCCACTTCAAGAACTAAAGGGCTCCAAAAACCTAATAATAATAGTTTCTCGAACCGTGGATCAGATGTCTCAGCAGGCTTTTCCAGATGTGTGATTATTGGAGAGGAGCTGGTGGCATGTTGTGTGTTATTTTGAGTGCTTAACCTGTTTTACTTTGTGATCTAGATTTACATTTATGCATTTAGCAGACGCTTTTATCCAAAGCGACTTACAGTGCATTCAGGCTATACGTTTATCATCAGTATGTGTGTTCCCTGGGAATTGAACCCACAACCTTTGCGCTGCTAACACAATGCTCTACCACTGAGCCACAGGAACACATGATCTGATGCACTTCTGAGTGAAGCTAGTTATTTAATGAGGTGTTCACACCTGTCTTGTTTGAATCGAACTCAAGTTTGTTTCCTCTCGGTGCGGATCTTTTGGGCAGAGCCAAAAAACAACGTTGTATTTGGTCCGGACCAAAGCAAGTGAACCAGTGGACTCTCCCGGTGCGAATAAACCATAAGAAAATTAATATTTTGTGTATTAGTAATCGACTGAGTTGTGTAAACTGGCCGTTTTAGATGGAGCCAGACATGATGGGATTTTGCTCAAATAATGTTTTATTTGTCCGTTGGTTAAGTTTGAACTTGTACCCTGCAGTATTAGGCCAAAGCCACTTACATTCAGGCTATACGTGTTTAAAATCTGTATTAGAGGATTTGTGTGTTCGTTTGTAAATAACACTTTACATTATTAACAAAATAAATACATTAAAAAATACAAGTTTGTAAAAAAACACTTTAGAAATAAAACGAAAAATGTATAAAAATAAAATACATCAAAATAACACATGTAAATAAATGTACAAAAGTGTAGAACAAAAATTTAAATAAGTACAAATAAATACAAATGTTACATAAATAAAAAATGTTAAAATGTAAAAAAAAAATATTCAGATAAAAAAATCTGTGTAAATAAAATCAATGTTAAATTTGCAGATTGAGAAAGTGTGTAATTCCTATTTGTAGTCAGGGCAAAAAAATTAATAAATAGATTTGCACATTTTTTTTAGAAATAATTTTAATTAAATACATACAAATAAAAAAACACTACATACATTTTTAACACAATATCCCTATAAATGTTCAACATTTTTGATTTGATAACAACCACATCTTCCTTTTCCTTCCTTCCTTCCTTTCTCTCGGCTGCTTCAGCTCTCTCTTCTCTCTACCCTCTCTCCCCCCCTCTCTCTCTCGCCCGCTCTCTCTCTCTCTCTCTCTCTCTCTCTCTCTCTCCCTCCCTCTCATCTCTGCTCTCTTCTCTCCACTCTCTCTCATCTCTCTTTCTTACTTCTGCCCCTCCCTCTCTCTCTCTCTCCTCACTCTCGCTCTCTCTCTCGCCCTCTCTCTCTCTCGCTCTCTCCTCTCTCTCGCTCTCTCTCTCTCTCCAGCTCTCTCTAGCTCTCTCATCCTCTCTCTCCATCCCTCCCTCGCTCTCTCTCTCTCCCGCTCTCCCCCTCTCTCTCTCACTCCTCTCTTCCTCTCTCCTCGCTCTCTCTCTCTCTTCTCTCTCGCTCTCTCTCTCTCTCTCTCTCTCTCTCTCCGCATCTCTGCCTCTCCCTCTTCTCCCCTCTCGCTCTCTCTCTCTCTCTCACCTCTCTCTCTCTTCTCTCCTCCTCTCGCTCTCTCTCTCTCTCTCTCTCTCCTACTCTTCTCTCTCCTCTTCTCTCTCTCTCCTCTCGCTCTCTCTCTCTCTCTCTCTCTCTCTCTCCCTCTCCCCCCCCCCCCCTCTATATATTATTTAATTAGAGGATATAATACTCTCTCTCTCAAACAGTAGTCTCTCGTTCTCTCTCTCTCTTCCATCTTCTCGTGCCGTCTCGCCTCTCTCTCGCTCTCTGTGCTTCTCGCTTCTCTCTCCTTCTTCGTCTCTGTGCGCTCTCTCTCTCTCACTCTCTCTCTCTTCTCTCGCTCTCTCCTCTCTCTCCTCTCTCCTCTCCCTTCTCTCATCCACTCCTCTCTCTCTCGATCTCCTCTCTCTCGTCTTTCTCTCTCTCTTCATCGTCTCTCTCCTCTCTCTCTCTCCTCTCTCCCTCTCCTCTCTTCTCTCTCCCCATCTCGTCTTCATCTCTCTCTTCCTCTCTCTTCTCTCGTCTCTCTCTCACATCTCGTCTCTCTCTCCCATAGCCCTCTCTCACTCTCCCTCTCTCTCTCACTCTCTTCTCTCGCTCTCTCGCTCTCTCTCTCTCTCTCTATCTCTCTCTCTTCTCCCTCCTCGCTCCTCCTCTCTCTCTCTCCTCTCTCTCTCTCAGAGTAAATACATCTATAACAGTGTTTAATGTCGGTTGTGGAGTTGTTCTGTGTGTTCAGATTGGCTTTATTTGACTCCGTCTTTAACAGCACTTTAGGGACTGAATGATGTAAGTTATTCAAGAGAGCAGAATGAATCCAGGTTAATAGACTTTAAATCGTTTAACCAATGACTGAAGTTCTAAAGCAAACATCGATTAAACGACACGAGTGTGATTTGAAGTATGATGCATGCGCGAGTCTTCACGTGTCTCTTTATATGGGTCAGTCGTGATGTTTCCTCGCTATAACGTCGTTCTCCGGATCGTCAGTGAAACAGTAAGCAGTCTTTCCTTCCCCTCGAGAGCGAGATACGGCTCCGCTCCGTCTACTCGTGACATCCGAGTCCTCTCTCTCCTGACGGCTCCAATGCTTTCGGTGACAGATCGCACAATTGTGGCCCTCATTTACAATAAAGGGCCCGAGTCCGGCCCCGCTGCTAATGGAGTAAAACGATCCCGCGTCTGTCTCTCCCAATCAATGATGAATAGGGCTGATCCGCAGATGGGCCGCTCGTCCTCGCACAGATAATTGAATAATTAAAAAGCTGGAAGTCGTTTCTGTGCGGTCGGAGCGTCTTCTTCTCCTTCTTTAAACACTGAACTCTTCTGGAAATGTTTAGGATCGAGTCGGTTTACTCACCCTTGAGTCGCTTCTTCCCGTATCGTATTTTTACCTTTTGTGTTGAACTGTTTCTTTAAGATGCTTTTATGCTCCAGAAAGATATTTTTCCATCCTCTTTTAATCTGTATTTGTGTCCTTAATCTTTGGAATCAAGTCTTAACATTCACACACTTTCTTCAGAAGCTGATTTGTCTTGTTTTAAAGATGTTGAATGTTCAAATGCATATCATATTCAGGATTTGCATCCCTTTTTTCACCTCTTTTAACCTGCATTTATGCTTAAAAGAAGATGCAATCAATAATACATAAATGAAAATGAACATTTCCGTGTATATTCTCCGAAAGCAAGTCTTAACATGTATAACGCCACACTTGTCTTTTTCAGGGGAACTGTTTCTTTAAGAGTCTATTCTGTAAATGCATCAATTTATTGCATTTCTGTCATCTTTTAAACTGTATTTGTGTCTATTTAAGCATAAACCATAGACACGTGTTGACAAATAATAAGCGTTTTCTAATAAATTACAAGGTTTATGTTCTAAAAGCAAGTCTTAGCATCTGCTTCTCAAGTAAAGCTTGTTTTAAAAATGCTAAATCTCAAGCCATTTCAAGCCTGTATCATATTCACGCAGGGTTTTTACCTTTTGTGTGATATGCAATGATTTTCATATTTGTGTGAACTGTTTCTTTAAGATGCTTTTACGCTCAGGTGCCAGAAATGAGTTTAATGCATTTCTATTTATTTAGCAAGGACACATTAAATTGATCAAAATAGACAGCATAAATCTAAGATATTTACGCATCTGTTGCTCAAGTACATGCATCGTGATTTTTCAAAACTGTTTCATATTCAAAGTCAGGATCTTTACTTTTGTGTTGTATGATGTTTCTTTAAGACTCCTTTATGCTCATCTTCCAGAATCACGTCAAACAAAGGTGTTTCAATCCTCTTTTAATCGGTGTATGTGACACTGAACCACAAAACCAGTCTTAAGGTTCAGTTTTTATTTTATCGAGATGTATGCATCATCTGAAAGCTAAAAAAAAATCTTTCCATTGATGTATGGTTTGTTATGATCGGACAATATTTGAAAATCTGGAATCTGAGGGTGCAAAAAAATCTAAATATTGAGAAAATCATCTTTAAAGTCGTTCAAATGAAGTTCACAGCAATGCATATTAATAATCAAAAATTAAGTTTTGATATATTTACGGTAGGAGATTTACTAAATATCTTCATGGAGCATGATCTTAATATCCTAATGATTTTTGGCATTAAATAAAAATGTATAATTTTGACCCATACAATGTATTGTTGGCTAAATATACTCGTGCTGCTTAAGACTGCTTTGTGCTCCAGGGACACGTTTGTGTTGTGTTTTCTGTGATTAGCTTCCGCTCTATGCAGATGGCCTGCTCGTTTAATGATCCGGCTGTGATTATGACCATATCCAGCCTCAGGGGTCACGCGGATAAATCCAATTTTCACCTACATTCAGATTTACGGAGTATCCCTTGCTCTTGCCCCCACATTTTATGGCCAAGTAGCCGGAGAACTAAAAGCAATTAAGCAGCGCGTTTAGCCAATTACCCGGCCTGTGATGGTCTCCAAATCAAATCTGTAGTTTTAAGGCCAGGTTCGCTCCAAATTGGCCCACTTGTCTCCTTGTCAGGTCTGAACTGGTGAACCGCGGGAGTCGTCTGGCTCTTGTAATGTCTCCGAGCTGAACGCCTGCCTGTGGGAGGGAGGCGTTTTATTTAGCGTAACTTTAGATCAGAGCTTCTCACAGCTTTCAGGCCAAGCGTTACCTTTGATCGCATCAGAACATCCAAGGGCCACGAAGTTGCCTGTAATATTTTCTGCTCTCCTTTTGTTGTTTTGTCAGTCTTTGTGAGTGCAAGCAGGCGGGTCTCAGTAAACCTAGACCTTTACTTTAAGAGCGAACAGAATAACGTCTCAGCTTTTTGCATGGACCAAAATCATATCACACAGCTGTATTATTGTAAAATAAATCAGAAATAATGAGGAAAAAAAAATAATGTGAGTAGTTGACAAATAAAAATTGGACCGTGTCCTTTGGTGTAACAGCAAAAATGTAGAAAAATAACCTTTTTCTCATAAAATGTATATTCATTATTAGAGTTACAAATATCCCGAGAGAGGTTTATCTTCAATATTAGAGGTTATTATGTTTTTACATTTTTCTGTCACTCCATAGGACACATTGATACGTCAACTACCCATGCACAAAATAAATAAATACAAAACTATAAACTACTCTTGAATTGTTTTGATTCTGTAAGATTAAAAAAATAAACTAATAAATTAAAGTCTCTTATGCTTAACAATGCTGCACTTATTTGACAAAAATACAGTAAAATCATATTATAGTGAAATATTATTACAATTTAAAATAAATGTTTTCTCTGTGAATATTTTGTAAAATGTAATTTATTTCTGGGATGCAAAGCTGTATTTTCAGCATTTCTTTCTTCTTTTTATGCTACTCAAAACCTATAATTAAAATTTTTTTTATTGAGTGGTATTGTATAATTTTAGTTATTAAAATGTGTCATATTTAATATACAGCTGTTTTGCTTTGCTTTGTTTTGCTTTTGCTTTTTTCAGAAGTATATTTAATTTAATCCTAAGTTTGCATGAAAGGCTTGTTCTTTGTTTAAATTGTTTCAATTGTACTGTATATTTTAATTTTAATGTAGTTTTTATTATTTATTTCCTTTTGTAAAACATATGTATGTGTTTGTGTGTGTGTAATATATTAATATATTATTTTAGTTATGTCTTTCTTTTATTCGATATTTCACTTTCAATGACAAGAAGTATGTGCATTTAATTGTTTCAATTGTACTGTATATTTTAATTTAGTTTAAGGTTTTATTATTTAGTTTCTTTTTTTTAAAACATATACATGTGTGTGTGTAATATAATATAATTTTTTTAGTTTTCTTTTATTCGATAGCTATATAGAAGAGACTCACTTGTCAGATGACAGCAGAAGTATGTTTAATTTAATCATAATTTTGCATGAAAGGCATCTTTCTGCCCCACACTTTCCTTGAAGTGCAGGATTGTTAATTTTCCAGCAGCTCTGATATGCCTTAAACTCCCGGCGTCTGTCTTTAGAGACGAGCACATGTGCCCCGATCACGCACGCGTCCATCTGATTAGCTCGAGTTTTAATTAGCCTAAATGTCAACTGTAAATGGAATTGTTGATGACCTAAAATAGATTAGAGAGCCCTCAATTTGCCTTTAATTACGTGTGCGCGGGACGTCGAATTTGCCCGACAGCATCATTGGCGGATGATTAAATATCAAATATCACTTTATGGGTTTATTTGGCGTTTTGAAGTGGCATCTCAGGAATAATAAGGAACCGAGCGGTGAAAAGTTTAGCATTAAATTGAGGCAACGAGAGCGGAGGATGTAATGACTGCCGTCAATTACAGACGCTCGTCTTCTGACAGATTCTGCCTCTTCGTTGACTGCGACGAGAGACCGAGGCGATATTGCTCTCTGGAAACGTGTGAGAAGAACATCCTGCAATTATGTTTAAATAGAAGCAGCTTTCTGTAAAGAAAGAGTGCGGTCTGCATTCAGCTCAGCACCTGGATAAACCGGTGCCTGGTTTGCTTATAAGATGTCCAAACAAAGAGACAAGCGTGATTCCTTATTTACAGTATAGTATGTTCACCCAAATTATGAAAATCATCTGAAAATGTCTTCACCCTCAGGATCATCCGAGATCAGGATGAGTGTGTCTTCATCAGGTTTGTAGAAATGTGTCTCAGCAATGGATGCTCTGCAGTGAATGGGTGCCGTCAGAATGAGAGTCTGATCACAGCACTCCAGTCCATCAGTTATCATCTGGAGAAGAAACAAATCCAGCATTAAGACGTTTATAATACGAGTCCATAATCCATAATAACTCTTCCTCAGTGAAAAAGTGTTCTGGTCTGAATCAGGAGAGAAATCTGCACAGATCAAAACAGCATCCATTGCTGAGACACATTTCTACAAACTTGATGAAGAAACAAACTCATCCTAATCTCGGGCGATTAAACTTTCAGCAAATTTATATTTTTAGGTGAACTATTCCTTTAAACTCTGATTAAACGTAAACTTTGTACACCGGTCAAACATTTGGAAGTGTTTTTTTTTAAATGGTTTTGAAAAGTCTCTTCCGCTCACCAAGGCTGCATTTATTTGATCAAAAATACAGTAAAAATTCGAAATATTATTATGATTTAAAATAAGTGTTTTCTAGGGGTGGACCGGTTAAACGTTTTCACGGTTTCGGTATGTTTAGGGAAAAACTATACTGTCAAATAAAAATAAAGAAAATAAGAATAATCAATCTAGAGTAAAGATACAAATAAAATAAACAGTGATTTTCAGGTTTTTTTTAGGTAGGTCTACAGCATTAGTTTTTTAGGTACAAAAATTGAATAAAGTAATCAAATGTAAAACAGCATTGCATATTTGACTGTGTAAATTAAAGATGAATCTTTATTCAAATAAAAAAAGTGATTCAATCCAGAGCAGTGAGTGATTTCTTAGTTGAATATTAAGATGTTTGATGAATATTAATAAAGTACTGTCACTTTAAGAGAATGCACTTATACTGTACATCCAGCCGGCTATGTCTGCTATAGGAGACTTACCAAGACGGCATTTTGACATAATTTTGAGTGAATTTGTCCATTCAAATACTTCAGAGCTTAATATTTGCACGCGTTCGAGGTGCGGCTTTACACGCTTCTCATGAGCGCACACACAAATCTTCTCACTGCGTGCGAGCAAGCGTCCTCTGGCTCTTAAATGTTCAGACTGACAAAGCTTACATGAGTTTAGTTAGATATCAACGTGTGCTGTTCAGGTGTCACCTGCGCGCGCTGTCAGCACCGGGTGATGATGGAATAAATGCTCATATTCCAGCATTGAACGAGTGAATGGTTCGTCCACTTTTCCCCATCGCTGTTGTTGTAATGTCCTGGGAAGCCAGAATGTGCTCCATCAACACAAGCATGCATTAGCCGAACCCTGTTTGTGTCACGTGTTATTTATATTAAACCATATTGCAGATGCTCGTCAGATTTAAGTTGAAGTTGTCCTAGCGCGTGCCGATCCCTGTGTGGAGAACCGGACGGTTCGGGTTTTTTCGGCAAACCGTTCCACCTCTATATGAATATGTGTTAAACTAATTTATTCCTGTGATCAAATCTGTATTCTCAGCATCATTACTGCAGTCTTCAGTGTCACATGATCTTTCAGAAATCATGAAATCAGACTTATTGAATCCTAATATTCAAACTTTGGTACTTTTGAGCAGAAGTGTGCATGCCTCCTCTTCAGATCTCAGGGAACGGGCAGCTTGTGTTTCCTCTCTGGGTTTATTACAGGCCGCTTTGAGCATCACCGATCGATAGAGAGAACTTTCTGGTGACATCGAGACCCTTTTTTGTAGTTTTGATCACTTTTCAGAAGGAAGCAATCACGTTCATCGATGAGGAGAGCGTCACCTTTCGAGACTCGAGGCTGATTGATATCGACACGACCGGAAGCAGCGCTGCGGTTTCTAAATGTCACGTCTGTGTGTGATATGAGAGTCAGCGAGCCGTTCTTTAAGCTTCTTGTGTGGGATTACACCTTGACAATCCCCGCTGGACAAAAACAGGTGTGTGTACAGGTCCCGGCGTATCGTGTGTGTGTGTGAGGACGGCTCTCGGCACAACCTCATTCTCACATCGCTTTGACTAAAACAAGATGAGCCTGTCGGAGTGTTTTCACTCTCTAGATATCCGTCAGACGTCTTAATTGAAGTGTATGAGCGCATGTCGTGGTTTCTTCTCTTGTGTTGAACGTGTGATCGTAATTTATATTCATAGTTTCCTTTGCAGCTGCTTTCTTACAGAAGAAATCTACTCTCAAGGGCATTTAAAGCAGTGCTATTATCGTTAACTAAAACCATAACTTAAACATTAACTGATATAAAAATATAGACATTTATTAAACGAAAATTAAAATGTTTTCTTGGCAGCTAACTAACTGCTAAAATAACTATTCCTTCACTTCAACCCAAAACTATATTGATAAAAAACAACTACAACAAAAATACCTATAATTTTAACAAATTAAAATGAAACCGGAAAATATGAAATCTAATTTAATATATTAACAAAAACTATATTTGTATGTCGGTGATAGTAAATTAATACAGTTTTTAGGCTGTCAGTAGATCAAACAATTCATATATACATGGAAATATTTTCTAAATATATACTGTATGTGTGTCTTTTATAGATGCATAATAAATATAAACACATATATATTATGTAAACAATGTTTTTTTATTTTGGATGCGATTAATTGTTTGACACCACAACTTTATTCATATTAATTTATTTAGTAGCAGTTTAAACATATTTTACTTAGTGTTTATTTTATAAAAGGGCATGCTATGTATTAATGTCTCTGGGTTATTATAGTTATATTAAATAAAATCATAAAAAGCAACATTTCACATTTTCTTTTAGTTTGACTTGATGTACTAAAATTCATTAAACTATAATTATATTTAAAAACAACAAAAACTAATAAAAATGACAAAAACAGCCAAAATTACTAAAATGGTAAAAGTAAGATGAAAGCATCAAATCTAATTCAAAATATAATAATATCTCACTGATCTTTCTAAATATATGTAGAGGTGTAGAATAGTATTGAAATGCTCACTAATGAAGTCTTACTAAGTTTAAATGAGTAGTGCAGTTAATGAGATATTATAAAGTACATTACACTCTTCATAATAAAGGGTGTTTATTGGTAACGATGGTTACATGAAGAACCGTTAATTAACATCCATGGAAGCTTTCCACTGCATTAAAGTGAAAACAGGTTCTTTAGATTATTACAATGTTCTTCACACTGAGAAAAAAATGCTGCTTTTATGAATTGATCAATGAAAGGATCTTTAATAAACCAAATATGTGACGCTGGAGCACAAAAGCAGTCATAAGCAGCACAGCAATAGCCAACAATACATTGTATGGCTCAAAATTATAGATTTTTCTTTTATGCCAAAAATCATTAGGATATTAAGATCATGTTCCATGAAGATATTTAGTCAATTTCCTACCATAAATATATCAAAACTTAATTTTTGATTAGTAATATGCATTGCTAAGAACAACTTTAAGGTGATTTTCTCAATGTTTTGATTTTTTTGGCACCCTCAGATTCCAGAGTTTCTAATATTGTCCAATCATAACAAACCATGCATCAATGGAAAGATATTTATAGATTTTTTAAAAAATGGACCCTTATGACTGGTTTTGTGCTCCAGGGTCACATATGGTTCTTCACTGTGAATACACATATTTGCAACCTTTATTTTAAAGAGTGAACACACAAATCTGTATGCATGCATGTTTATATATATAACGGGAAAAATGCATGCATTAATGTTTTTTGTGTCAGATATGATAAGTCATATGTTCTCATGCGGCCCATAGGAGGCGCTCTAAGATCGTTCTTTGACCGCAGCCGTGGATGAGAAAGGTTTCTGATTAAACTCATTGTGCTTTTACAGATGAATAACGACTCATTGATATGCAGCTCTGCTTTAGTAATATCAGTACAGTCTGATTTGATAATTGTCACTCTAACCTGTGTTAGTGTGCACTTCTGAGTGTGTGTTCTTCTCAGTGGGTTGGATTCGTGTAGATGCTCTTATTTACTGCGTGCGGTGTGTGTGCTCATTTTCAGGAGTTGGTCATATAGTGGCCTGCCATGCGTCGTAAAGCATATATTCATTCTCCTTCAGTAATTGAATGAGCTGAAGGGATGCGAGGGCTTTCTGGAGGATTGAAAGTGTTTCCCGTCGGCTTTTGGGATGGACAGGAAGTGCTTTGATTTGAAATGATTGGAGGAAATGACATCATCATCAGCAGAAGCAGGCATGAGTGGACATAGAAGCTGTTAATTGTAATGTTGGTGTATTTTTCATGTATTTTTGCTCACTTGAAGACATTTATTGTCGTGTTTGACCATGTTTGCGCTGCTCGTGTGTGTCGTATTAATTCTGAGGCAGATAAATTATCATTATGACTCATTTTTAGTGGAGAAACTAAATAATAAATAATAAAAATGACATTTATACTGTCCTGTCATCAGTGCCATGATCATCCGGCTTCATCCGTGCTGATGCATTAACGTCTCTGTTGTGTCCAAAATACACCAAAAGCTTTAGAGAAATAGATACGGCATGTCTTCAGGTAATTGTGTGTTTGTGAATTAAGCATTAATTAAGTTTGGGGTCAGTAACATAAATTAAAGAATACTTTTATTCTTCAAGGATGCGTTTAAATTGATCAAAAGTGACCGAAAATACATTTATAATGTGACAAAAGACTTCTATTTCAAATAAATGCTGTTCTTTTGAACTTTCTGTGAATCGTGAAAAATAAAATGCATCAGTTTCCACAAAAATATTGTGCAGCACGACTGTTTTCAACATTGATAATAATCAGAAATGTTTCTTGAGCAGCATATTATTATGATTTCTGAAGATCATGTGACACTGAAGACTGCAGTAATGATGCTGAAAATACAGCTTTGATCACAGAAATAAATTACAGTTTAACACATATTCACATAGAAAACAGCTGTTTTACTTTCTAATAATATTTCACATTTGTAATTGTATTTTTGATCAAATAAATGAGCCTCTGAGCAGAAGAGACCCCCCCCAATTTATATTTACAGTTTAGGAAACTTTTAAATACTAGTGTAAGTATTCATGAAATTGAGCAATTTTGCATGCATCTAATTTGCTAACATTAAATTAATATACGGTGATGTCCAATTTTTTTGATTATTTTAGTTGTATTTTAGTTATTTTTAGAATTTTTATTGTTTTAAAATAATTATGGGAAATTAATGGGCCTATAGTTTCAGATTGTTAATTATTTCTAGATGACTAATCATCTGGTCTTTGATCATATTACAATTAATATTTATTGTTTCAGCCAAAAATTTTGTTGAAGAAATGCTCTCTAGAATTTTTTTTACTGCTGTTCTCATACATTTGAACCTTATATGTGACCCTGGAGCACAAAACCAGTCATAAGGGTCAATTTTCTTAAATTGAGATTCATGCATCATCTGAAAGCTGAATAAATAATCTTTCCATTGATGTATGGTTTGGACAATATTTGAGAATCTGTAATCCGAGGGTGCAAAAACATCTGAATATTGAGAAAATCATCTTTAAAGTTGTTCAAATTAAGTTCTTAGCAATGCATATTAATAATCAAAAATTAAGTTTTGATATATTTATACGGTAGGAAATTTACATCATGGAACATGATCTTAATATCTAATGATTTTTGGCATTAAAAAAATAATAATTTTGAGCCATACAATATATTGTTGGCTATTGCTACAGATATATTCCAGTGTTTGTGCTGCAGGGACACATTTAATACTGTATGTATGGATGTATATCTCAGCATGACCTCGTCCTGCTTTATAGATTTGAGTTTTCTGGTCACTCGTTATGTTAGACTGCTAGTTTTGCGTTCAGTTGTTTCTCTGCTGCTCTCTGAAGCTCATTAGCGGCGCTCGATAGCAGGAATAATAAGTGTCTTTAATAAGCGCGCGGGTCGATGTGGTTAATGAAGGTGTGACAGACACCCAGGCTGGCGTTAGTTAACGAGGACGGCCCCATCGTTCCTCGAGACGAGCGCTCGATCTCAGAGTCTCGAGCCGGTGTTGTTTGCTTTCACGGGTATTTTATCCAGCGCTGTCATTCGGATGGAAAGGTGACTCGGCAGAACCGAGCGTAAACGAGTCTGTGGCAGAGAAAAGCCTCATGTTTCCTCTATGAGATATTGCACAGAGATGTCTAATCGATTACTGGTGCACTTAGGCGGGGTAATTAACAGAGAAACGGGACGCATCAGACGGACAGATGACTGTAGTGCTTGACTGAGTAAGCTTTGGTTAGTAAGTCTCTGGTTTGAGTAGGGACGGGTCACTAATGAGTTTATCCGCTCAAGTGTTTTAGTAGATGGGAGATGGGAGAAAAATTATGATTTCAAAATGTCATTAAAAAAAATCCAGGTTTGCTGTGCTTGTTTGTAGGGCTGCACAATTTGGACAAAATTTGGCTCAATATGGCTATAAATTGAATATCAATATTAGTGGTGTCAACCGAGTAAGCGTGATTAATCACATCCAAAACAAATGTTTTTACTCCAGTCTTCAGTGTCACATGCTCTTCAGAAATCATAATAATATGCTGATCATTATAATATGTGTCCCTGGAGCACAGACGCAGTCATAAGCAGCACAGCTATATTTGTAGCAATAGTCAACAATACATTGTATGGGTCAAAATTATACATTTTTCTTTTATGCCAAAAATCATTAAGATATTAAAATCATGTTTCATGAAGATATTTAGTCAATTTCCTACTGTAAATATATCAAAACGTAATTTTTGATTATTAATATGCATTGCTAAGAACTTAATTTGAACAACTTTAAAGATGATTTTCTTAATATTTAGATTTTTTTGCACCCTCAGATTCCAGATTTACAAATATTGTCCAAACCATACATCAATGGAAATATTATTTATTCAGCTTTCGTGGGATTTATACATCTCAATTTTGAAAAATTGCCCCTTATGACTGGTTTTGAGGTCCAGGGTCAGGTATGTGCTGCACAATATGTATTTTCTCTACAGCTAATTCTTGTTGATGTCTTTGCACATTAGTTGTTGTATAGGTTGCTGTCTGTGTTGTACAGTAATGGTTTGTGAGAGTTTGACGGAGTAAACACAGATAACAGGCCTGTTTACTCGCTGACAGAATGAAGTGAAAGCGGAGATGTTGCTCAGGAAATAGATTTACTTTAAATGAGGGGCATTGGCTCGTTTGAGGCACATTAAGCTCGTTAGATGTGAACTGATGAAGCTAATCATTGATGAAGCACTCAGACTGAGGTCTCTACTGACCACACACACATGCGCACACGCGCACACACACACGCACACGCACAGACACACGCACAGACACGCACACACACGCACACACACTCACACGCACGCACACGCACGCATACGCACACACGCGCACACACACACACACGCACACACACGCACGCACACGCACACACGCACACTTCGCGCACACACACAACACACACTCTCACACACGCACACACAGACAATCACACGCACACTCACACGCACACACACTCACACACACACACACGCACACACACACACGTACATACACACACAACACACACACACACACACACACACACACACACACACACACACACACACACACAACACACACACACACACACACTTATACGACAGCATTATGAACGGAAACAGACCCTCAGCAGTGAGCGTTAGTGCTCCTCATGCAAAGAGTAATTCATCATTTGTAGTATGTTTTATTTAGATGGATATGGAATGAAATGTATGTAATATCTGCATTTCTCCTCACAGAGCTTGTAATGTAATACCGGATTGCATTCATTGTGATTTGGTTGAACTGAGTTCACTTAAACAATGACTACCATTTGTAATAATCTGTCAGTGATGCACATGACACATAAAATTAACCTAATTGTCTTTTATTTTATTTTATTTTTAGTTTTTTTACTGATTTTTGACTGTTTTTGACTGATTTACGCAATTTTAGTATTAGTAATAATAAAAATTATATTAATAAATTCCATTGAAATTTTACTTTAAAATGGAAATAATTATTTAATTTAAAAAAATAATTTGTATTTGTAATTAAAATGCAATAAAAATAAATATTTGTTGTGGTTGTTTGGATGCACAAATTGGCCAAATGTCTCTGATAATAATAATAATTATTATTACTAAATAAAAATATATAAAAAATACTAGAAACAAAATAACTACTATTGTGATTTTACTTTATTTAATTCAAAGAATAATAATAACAAAAACAGCAATTATAAGAATAAGAGAAATAATCATTTATTTTTGAATTGTGAAATTACAATACTAATATTTATTATTCTATATTTCTATTCTATTACTATTCTTCTGTTCAATTGTTATTACAAAAAATACAAAAACAAAATAGGAAATCTTACTATTGTAATTTCACTTTAAAATAAAGAAAATCGTGTTTATTTAATAATGAAAAAAAATAATAGTATTTAATATTATTTTATATTAGTAAAATTACAATGCTATTATTATACTTTATTATTATTATAATTATGTTTAGTTTTGTGTTTTTTAATTTTCACATGTTAAACCATATTTTTTTCCGATGTTTGTCACATGTTGTGTGTTCCTGTGGCTCAGTGGTAGAGCATTGCGTTAGCAGCGCATAAGGTTGTGGGTTCGATTCCCAGGGAACACATGTACTGAAAACACTGTAATGTACTGTAAGTCGCTTTGGGTAAAAGGAGAAACGTGTTCGTGCGTGGTGTAGCTGAACGAAGCGCTCTGGTGTGATGCTCACATCGAGTCACTGTGTTGCAGACTGTAGTGTGTGTGTCTGTAGTGTAGCAGGAGTGCAATGCTTCTCGGTAAAAACTCGAAGCGTACGGTTCGGCAACACGAAATGCCATTATAGCAGAATAAACCCCGAAAGCTGGTCCTGCATCACCATTAAGAGCAACGAATGGATTTCTCAAAGTCTTGTGGGCTTCCCAGTACACTACAACAGCGACTAAATTATTTTATTAATTGCTTGTTTTGTAGGGTGTGCGAGGCCAACATCGGGTAACACTGGTGTTTGAGCTCAAAATATTTGTACGTTTTCTTAGAACGGAAAAACACGGTGCCATTATACAGTGATGACTATCAATGACAATCATTAAGACTAAATGATTTATTGAGAAGAACACGGGAACACTATCAAAATATTTGTACGTTTTCTTGTGGAAAAACAAAAACAGCGATGCACTATATGACAATCATTATTCAGAAATATTATTTAAAAAAAATAATGTGCAAATTATATGAAAAATGTATAACGGCACAGCTTAAATAAATACAATTTAATAAATAAACTTAGTAGTTTTTGTTAGTATTATATTAGTATTTTATTTGTTTTAAATAAATTATAGTTTAATAAATAAGCCTAAAACTATTAATTATTAAATAGTAAAAATATTAATAAATAAATAAGAAAAATAATTGTTTTATTGATTATTAAATAAAAAAATACATACATGCATAGAAACTGATTTAATAAGCCTAATAATGATTTTATTTATTTAAATATCGTTTATAAATAAATAAGGCCAATAATTATTTTATCCATTGATTGATTTCATTGATTACTTTTATTTATTATTTTTAATTACTTATAAATACACACATAAACAATGGTTTAATAAATTATCAAATGAATGAATGAAACAAACAAATAAAGGTTTAAAAAATAAGATTAAGAATAATTGCATTTATTTCCTTACTGTATTTATTCATACTTACTGTAAGGCAAGGCAAGTTTATTAATATAGCACATTTCATACACAGGTAATTCAAAGTGCTTTACATAAAAGGACGTGAAATAGACATTAAAAATAATAATAAAAACAATGAATCAAAAAAAACATTTTTTTTTTAAAGTAAATAAATAAATCTATTTATCCAAAGAATTGTGATACTGTTATGTTGAAGTATAATTTGATAATTTCTGAATGTGAATGGTGTGTTAGTCGTGACTGTCTTAGTCTTTACTCCGTGTCTCGGCGTTCCCGTCTCAAACGCTCCTCAGCGATAGGTCGGGTTTCCTTCAGAGCGGTTTGGTCTGGTTCTCCCAGCTGGGCTTGTTATGTGGGATCATTGGATTTGTCCTGCGGGATCGCCGCTGGAACCGAATACACGCACGGCTGATTGAACACCTCCTTCGTTATGAAGACAGCGTCTCTGTATTACTGCGCTGGGAGTCCACAGCTCTGCTGACAGAAAGCATTACACAGATCATCTATTAGAATAAATCATATTTGTATCTGGTCCATGCGATATTTATCCGTTCTGCCTGCTGCTCGTGTTATTAGATCCGGTCTCGTTTGGATACTTTCGATCGCGCTTTCTCCTGTAAATTGGAGTTGCGCTGTTGCTATTTTAATCAAGATCAGATTGAATTGTGCCGAAGCTGCTTTTCAAGAATGCAAGCATATGCGATGGATATTTGGCTTTAGTTATCCTTGCTTACCGGTCAAACAGTCCAAAATGAGTGTGAAATTAATACTTAAATGTATTAAAGATGCATTAAACCGATCGAAAGTGACCGTAAAGACATTTATAATGTTACAAAATATTTCTATTGCAAGTAAATGCTGTTCTTTTGAACTTTCTATTCATCTGTGAATGGCCAGCACGACTGTTTTCAACATTGATAATAATCAGAAATGTTTCTTGAGCAGCAAATCAGTATATTATTATGATTTCTGAAGATCATGTGACTCTGAAGACTGATGCTGAAAATACAGCTGACTCCAAACTTTTGAACCGTACTGTCAAAATTATTAATTAATTTATTTTTATTAAATGAGTAAATAAAATATTTAAACAAATTAATTATTTATTTATTTTTCTTTTATATTACCCATATTTCTTGCTGAATCCAAGCTTAAAGTCTAGTTCAATCCGCCCTTTAGACCATGACATATTTTTAAATGATTTCATGATATTTGTTGTTTGCTCTCATGGTGCATTTCTAGATTCTGGTATATATATATTTCATACTTTAGACAAATTATATTTTTTCAAACATTTCTGCACTTTTGATTGATTTGGATAATATATTGATGAGTTGAAAAACACCTGGTCAAAGTTTAACTTTTGTTGACTGATGTAGCAAAATGAGTAGATGTACATTTTGAATACTTTTATTTTTTTTAATTTTTAATTTAATTTGATTTAAGATAAAGTAAAATAAAAATAAAATAAAATAAAATATATTTTTAATAAATTAATTTATTTAACTATTTTTTTTATTTTACTTGCGTTAATTACAATTTATTTTTAAGTTGATTTTATATTTTATTTTAATTTAAGATAAATAAAATTAAATAAAATCTAAAACATTTTTAATACATTTTATTTATTTTAACTTAAATTTATTTATTTTAATTTACCATTTTATTTAGTTTTTCTTACGATAAAGAAAAATTAAATAAAATATAATATTATATTTTTAAAGTTAATTTTATATTTTATTTTAAGATAAAGTAAAATAAAAATAAAATTTATAAGTTTTTAATTTTATATTTGATAAAGTAAAATTTTTTATTGCGTTTAATTTACGTTTACTATTTTCAAGTTGATTTTATATTTTATTTTATTTTAATTTAAGATATGCAGTTGTTGAGTTGAACACAGTCTGAGGTTCATCAGCACAGCGTTTCTGATGGGATTCTTCACAGCGCGTCTCATTGACACTTAATGTTTTGACCTAACAAGCCCTCGGGTTTGATCCGCGTCTGGCAGCGTCTCTGTAACCCTCCACACACACACACACACACACACACACACTCACACTCACACTCACACACTCACACACGCACTCACACACACACGACACACCACTCACACACACACACACACACACACACACTCACACACACACACACACACACGCACGCACGCACGCACGCACCACACTCACTCACACACACACACACACACACACACACACACACACACACACAAAGACTTGATTCTTTTGCCCAGGCAGCTTTGGAAAAGTGTCGCTGGAATTTGCTAAATGTCCGCGCAGGCTTTTGTTTTGCTGTGATAAAGGGATACGAGCGGCCGATTTGAGCGCTTGCCAGTCGCTGTGTTTTCCTCTATTGTAGTGCGAGGAGAGGTTATGAGGGTCGCAGCGCTCCAGACGAGGTGCAAGTGCTCTAATCCTTGAACAATAGCCTTTATCCCGTCTGCTGGCGCGGATGTGAACGTCTCTCCTCCTGAATCCAGGTGTCGATCAGCGCTGATCAAACCCTGCACAGATCTACAGGACAAAGAAGCCAGCGAGTGTTTCGTGTTCCTCGGATCGCAGACCGGGTTAGATGGCTAGAGAAACAGATTTCTAACTTTTCACAATCATAAATGTATAAATAATTCTGAATTATATTTTTATATTTGCTCTGGATGTTTTTTCATTGAGAGGAATCAGAAACATAAAAGTCAGCAAGTAAAAAGATTAAACAAAATGTTTCCTCGTTTTCAGTAAATAAACCAGGAACAATCACATATATATATATATATATATATATATATATATAATATTTATTTATATAATTTATATATTTTATATTTAATCATTAAATTATTTAAATTTTTATTATAATTATTAAAATTTATTTATAATTTAGTTTTAATTATTTATTTAAATATATATAAAATATAGAAGCACAAAAAATATTATAATTTGTAATTTATATATTTTATATTATAAGTAATTATCATTATTATTTATTAGTCCTTCATTCATATATATATATATACATTTTTATGTTATTAGTCATATATATATATATATATATATATAATATATATATATATATATATATATATCTCTCATGCACTCGTATATATACATAAATTGTTATGTTATTATATATATATATATATATATATATATATATATGACTAATAATATATATATATATATAATTACAAATTATTAATATTTTTTGTGTAATTATGATGAATTTAGCCTTTTTTTACTTTTTAAAGGCAAATAAATGTCGCTAACGGCAAACAGGTTTATTGCTTTTGAAATTAACATTCTGTTGCATATAATTAAAATAATGGCCAGTAATGTAAACATACGTTTGTTTATGTCCTGTAAACATCTCAATTTAAGGACAGTATTATAATAAGTTGTATAATAATTAGACAATAGTCAGAACATGGAAAAGGCTCATGTTTATTGTACACATGAATAAGACATTTACATTTATGCATTTATCCAAAGCGACTTACAGTGCATTCAGACTATACTATATACTATATAATATATATGATATACATATAGTACAGACTATGTCTATATGATTTATATGATATACATATAGTACAGACTATGCATGTATTGTCTATATGATTATATGATATACATATAGATATATTGTCTATATGATATATGTATATATATGATATACAGATATGCATGTATTGTCTATATGATATATGATCATATATGACTATATGTATATATGATATATTTATATGATATATATGATATACATATAGTGCAGACTATGCATGTATTGTCTATATGATATATTTATATGATATATATATATGATATACATATAGTACAGACTGCATGTATTGTCTATATGATATATATGATATACATATAGTACAGACTATGCATGTATTGTCTATATGATATATATGATATACATATAGTACAGACTGCATGTATTGTCTATATGATATATATGATATACATATAGTACAGACTATGCATGTATTGTCTATATGATATATATGATATATATAGTACAGACTATGCATGTATTGTCTATATGATATATATGATATACATATAGTACAGACTATGCATGTATTGTCTATATGTATATATGATATACATAGTACAGACTGCATGTATATATTATATTGATATACATATAGTATGCATGTATTGTCTATATGATATATGATATACATATAGTAGACTGCATGTATTGTCTATATGATATATATGATATACATATAGTATTGCATCATATGTATATATGATATACATATAGATATGTATTGTTTATATGATATATATTTACATATAGTACAGACTACTGACATATAGTACAGAATGCATGTATTGTCTATATGATATATATGATATACATATAGTACAGACTATGTACATATAGTACAGACTATGCATGTATTGTCATATATGATATACATATAGTAAGACTATGCATGTATTGTCTATATGAGATATACATATAGTGCAGACTCTGCATGTATTGTTTATATGATATATATGATATACATATAGTACAGACTGCATGTATTGTCTATATGATATATATGATATACATATAGTACAGACTACATGTATTGTCAGTATGTAGACACACTTTAGCTTTAAAGCTGAGATGCTATGACAGTGTTTGTCGTGATGAAGGTCTGCTGTGACTGCAGTCGTATCCGCACACGTGCGCTGTTGTCTTCTCTAGCCAGTGTTTATGAGACTTGTTTAGCAGAACACAAACTGTGGCCTGAATCACAGCAGTCTGAGTAAATACGACAGGCTTACGAGTTTAAATGAGAGTTTAGTCCAAGACTCTCGCTCCTGGGAAAGACGCCGGCCTCCTGTTGCTCTGACTATAGCAGAGAGTTAGGAAGCTGTTACTCGTCCACTTCGTAGGGAGCAAAGACTCCCGAACACAACTCCAGAATCAGCTAAACATATAGTTTATATGACGGAGATCAGACGCTCCAAAAGGTAAGAAAAGCAGTTCATGGTGGTGCTAAATTGATTTATGTCAAATATTTAGTCAAATAATTATTAATTCATTCATTTTTATATATAAAATATATATAATTATTAGCTAAATAATTATAATTATATATTTAGTTATCATTTATTATTATTATTATTGTTTTATTGTAAAAAAAATATACATTTATAATTTATAGATTTTATATGAATGAATATATATTTATTAATTCAGTTATTTATTTAATATTGAATTCATTCATATTGAATTTATTTTATATATAAACAATATAATGAAATATTTAAGCAAAATAATTTATTTATTATAACAGTTTAATTTATATATTTTATTATTCATTTTAATTACTTTGGTAAGTAAATTATTTGATTTAATGCAGTTTATTCATTCATTTTATATATAAAATATATAATGAAATATATTAGCTTTATAATTTATATATTTTATATCAATCTTAGAATTTATTTATCTTTCATTTTTAATTGTATTTTATTTTATGTATAAAATATGTAACAAAATATATTAGTGAAATTATTAATTTGAATATATAATTTATATATATATTATCTAAATATTTTATAAATGATTAATTAATTCATTTTTAATAGTTATGTATAAAATATTTCATAAAACATATTAGCAAAAGTGAAATTATATTGAACTTAAATGATAATGTTTAATGTAGTTTGTGTGCTGAACGCTTTTCACTGAATATTGTTGATTTATGAGAGTATTTGTATGAATCAGATATCAGATGCTGGTTATCATAATGTATTCAGGTTTTTAATTTGCCCTTTATTTAATCAAGCAAGTTAATTAAGAACAAGTTCTTATTTACAATAACCGCCTGGCAGGAGAATTAATATCTCCTGAGACATACAAACATATATCACAATACATAATTCACATTAAAAAAAGTTTGATATCTCAGTTAAAACATTTACAGATCGAGGTCAAAGCACTCACTGGTAATTTTTTAAATGCACATACTGTAATATTTGTCTATTTTTTTATATTTTAAATTTTTAATTTTTTTTATATTTGTCTCTAATTTCAATAACTTTTGAAGCATTGCGGAAGCAATGAGGGAAACGACCATAAGTAGTTTTCTTTCTTTAGCCAAGGAAATATAATTCGATGATCTAGTTGTATATGTATTAGAATGAGGTTTCAACAACTTTTGAAGATATTCAGGTAATAATAAACCCAGCAAAACTTGGTAAATACAAATATACCAGTGAGTTTCCAATGATGTCCGATTCAAAAGAGAGTATAATTCACAATGATGCGTTCTGTAAGGTGCATTAATAATCAGTCTAATTGCTCCAGAACACCTTTCACGTGCATTTCCATATGTCACATCACCATAAATAAATATACAATATTACTCCCATGAAATTGTTGATTTTCCTGACCTACATATGTGGATATTAAGATGTTTTGAGGCTCATAAATTGGATAACAATATAGGTTTAAAACCAAGTCAGTGCAGTAGCATACATTATTTTTCAAGATAACAGATTCTTAAACATGAAATTAGACACAAGTTTATTAGTTTACATCCCTGAATATTTCTGTCGGTCGTTTAACCTTTCTATGTTAAAACAGCGGTCAAATGGGAAATATTTGGTTTAGCTCCTTACATCTTGCACTTCATAACTGTCTGAGGCGTCGAGCTGCAGTTTGTACACTCAGCGCCTGTGTACATAAACCCCGCCTACTTTGATTTGATTGGCCATCCACCACAAACACTTTGATTTGATTGGCCATCCACCACAAACACTTTGATTTGATTGGCCATCCACCACAAACACTTTGATTTGATTGGCCATCCACCACAAACACTTTGATTTGATTGGCCATCCACCACAAACACTTTGATTTGATTGGCCATCCACCACATTTGAACACCACAACACTTTGATTTGATTGGCATCCACCACAAACACTTTGATTTGATTGGCTCTGTAACGCTGGCGCTGAGGCGTCTCAGATGATAAGATCTGTCCTCTTGGCTTTTTATCCTTGCAGGCAGCACCAAAGTATATTTAATATAAGGTTATTATTTTACAACTTTTATTATTGGAAAAATACCGAGGTCCGGACCTCAATGATCCTGGCTCCAGAACACCTTTACGTGCATTTCTATATATCACATCACCATAATCGAACAAGGGCAAAATAGCAGGTTCAACAAGATGTTTCTTGGCTGACGTGGTAAACACAGATCTAGATTTAACGTTCTTCTGGAGATGAGTTATGTGGGTAGTACATGATCAGTTATTCTGATGCTGATGTGGTGATTTCTAGCAGTGTCTGCATCACTTCAGCAGCTGCTCTCGTTTCCTCCACGAAAGAATGCATTTCTGTAATTGCCATCCCATTAACGAGCTAATTAAACAAGGAGTGTTGCAACCCGAGGCGTTATTGAAATGACTCGTTCACGCTCGAGTGGCGCAGGTACGAGCCGAGGGTTCAGGCGGTCGTGTGTGTGATGATATGGATGCAGATCTGAAACGATGCAGCTCGTTATGATTCTCTTCAGACGGTGATTGAGCAGCCGCTGGAAACTCTTGTGTGATGATTTGAGCTCTTGAAGTGTTTGCATTCATGCACTTGATTTTAAACGCATTTGATATTCTGTAATATTATTGATTTGTCTGCACTGACATTATCGGATGAGAACAAAACTTGAATAATGACACTGCTGCTTTACAGAAATTGAAGTCATTTCATAATTGAATATTATAGAAGTGACACTGTTAATGAACTAAACTGAATCAATGCTAAACTGAATTGGTCTGAATAATGACACTATTGTCTTCTGTAGAGCTGAAATTGAATTTGTTTCATAACTGATGAATTGTGCAACATTAATCAACATTGAATCTGAATCGAGCTGAATAATTAGGTCCTCGTGAAATCTGTTATTGCTTCCCAAATTACATTTTCCATTCTGTTTTATTCAGTTTTAATTTTTCTGGACTAATTTTAATGGTTAAATAAAGTTTTTGTAATATAACATAAACCATGTTTAATTGATTGAAATAATACAACTTCTTTAAGGCCCCATTAAAATGTGTTTTTTTTTTTTTTTTACCAGTCAATAGTTTTTAAACGTTAAGATTTTATTAAATTTTTTAAAGAATTGTCTTCTGCTCATTAAGCCTGCAAAACAAATTTATCATCAAAAACAGTAGTAATCAAATGAAGGCATAAAACATTAGCAGTGCTTTCAACATTCACAATTAAATACAACATTTGACAATTACTTTTATTTTAAATTTTTTCGGCAGGTTTACAGTTTAAATTAAAGGCTAATAATAATAATAATTATTATTAATTGAATTAATTAATTTCTAAATTGTACTTTGAGTGGTCTACCGTGTACAATAGTAATATTCATATATCATAATTTCTCCAAGTTAAACTGAACTTTTATTTTGACAGGCTGTCGTGAAGTTTTCTCTGTTTATGATGTGACGATAGCTTTTCTCATATGAAATTGTAAAATGTTCATAAAGTGACAGAACAGCTCTGGAGAATTGAACTGAATCAGCATTCAATCTGAATATATATCTCTGTGTGTGTGTGTGTGTGTGTGTGTGTGTGTGTGTGTGTGTGTGTGTGTGTGTGTGTGTGTGTGTGTGTGTGTGTGTGTGTGTGTGTGTGTGTGTGTGTGTGTGTGTGTGTGTGTGTGTGTGTGTGTGTGTGTGTGTGTGTGTGTGGTGTTGTGTGTGTGTGTTGTGTGTGTGTGTGTGTAAAATCAAACTGTGCCTGTAAATTGTGACTTGTGTAGAGTACTTTACTTGTGTAGAGTGTTTAAACAGTGTGTGTCCTTGTGAAGTGTGTGTCTGTGTCTGTGCCTGTGTGTGTGTGTGTGTGTGTTGTGTGTGTGTCTGTGTCTGTGTGTGTCTGTGTCTGTGTTCCTCGTTTTGCCTGATTAGTTAAAGCAAGACTATCAGTTGGTTTTGGGATTAATTCTTATATTCTTGAAAACTAAAAAGTGGGCAAAAAAAGTTAATTAAGTTATGTAAATGAGGAGTAAGTGGCTGTTTGAAATGTGTTAAATTGTTTACCCTGTGTTAAATGTGGGTCGTATGTAAATGCAGATGCTGTGAACTGAAATTCAATAGAGTTTGATGCAGAACGCTGATTGCTGAGGGCCGTTTCTCTTCCCTGAGCGCCACACACACACACACACACACACACACACACACACACTCACACTCACAGACACACTCACAGACACACACACACACACACACACACACTCACACTCACAGACACACACACACTGGAGCAGCTTCATCTGATCGTGTGTGTTCATTGCAGGAAGGTAAATGTGTGTGTGTGTGTGTGTGTGTGTGTGTGTGTGTCGCTGACATTTGTGCATCCATACAGAGAATTTGTCCTGCGGCTGTTTCTGAGGTTATCCGCATGATAATAAACGATGGTAAACACACACACGCAGCAGCGGGCGGATGTGTGTCTGCTGGCTAATTACAGGTGTGTTTGATGGAGTTCACCTTCCTCCAGGCGTCTCGACAGGAGCGTCGTGCGGCTCTTTTAGCACCGTTACCACGGCCCTCTTCAATTCACTTCTGAGCCTCGTTTGTTCTGCGCGACTGATGATTTTGTGGGTGTTTTTATTTATTTATTTCTAATAGCTGATTCTAGTATCCAGACAGCAGGTGGCTGACACAAGGCGGATGTATGCATACATTCAATATATAATATATAATTACTGTTATATCATAAGAATAATTCAATAGTTGTTCATCATTGTCCCAAAACTGTTTTATTTAAATTATATTATATTACTATTTTTATATTCAGAATTTGTTCTGCAAGTACATAAACAAGTACTGCATGATTTTGCTCTACATCATCGACGAGAATAGTTCCAAATAAAGTAACAGCTGAGCCGTTGTGCATCTCTAAAAGCACATTTATATAAAAAAAATTAATGTCCACATGAATCTATGAATTTAAGTGCACTCATGCCACCTCTGAGCCTCGTTAACGTCTGAAAATGTACGTACAAGACGTGTTTGTGTTCTTCTGTGCCACCTCTGTAGTACAAATTATTTAGTATTAATATTAATTGGTAACGTGGTCTTATTGTACTTATATTGTTTTAAAATATACATTTTAAAATGCTTATAAACATACATTTTTGAATTTGACAGATGAAAATGATGCCATTGCAAAGGTAAACAGAAAATAGCCCTGTAAGTCACTTTAAGGAGTCAAATGTCACCTCGTATTCGGAAGGCTAATTTTTGATCAGAATTTTTGATTATTGATCAGAAGGCACTCCTAAATTTTTTAATTAGGAGGACAAGTGCTCCTAATTAGAAGAATAAAAACACAGCTCTTAAACTGTGTGTGTGACAGGTATTGCCGTGGAACGGGGTTTGACCGAGGAAAGATTTTCAGTCAAAATCATTTATTTTTGCTTTAACCCCTGTATTTAGTGTGGCATTCTTCTACAATATTCACTCATCATGACACTAAAATATGGCATTCTAAGTCAATCTACTGCAGTTTTCCTCAGTCAGTAGAAAATGTGGTTAACACACGGTCATGCATGAAAAAAATAAATAACGTCATATACCGTGAAACCGGTATAATTTAGAAAAATACTGTGTATATAATACCGCCCAGCACTATTATATTCAATATTTGTTCAAAATTGTCCAAAACGGAAACGTTTATTATTTAAAAATAATAAGGACCAGTCTTGGGGGGTAACGCATTACAAGTAACGCGAGTTACGTAATAATATAACTTTTTTCAAGTAACTAGTAAAGTAACGCATTACTTTTTAATTTACTAGAAAATATCTGAGTTATTTTTCTCCATTTATTGACGACAGTGCGCCGTGTGAACATGATCTTACTGTAGATCTAATCTAGACTAAATATGAATGTGTATTAATTCATCCCACTCGCAAAAAACAGATTCAGTATTCATCAAAATGAATTAAAACAGTGAAATACAAACTCAGAATATGACAATAATTAAATATGTTAAACAACACAAATATATCTAATCTCATTTTATTAACCGATGTGTTTGCTGCTGACCTTTGATGATCAGTTCAACCATATTAATAATCAAAAATTACTTTAGATAAAATAACATTGTTTTTAATTGCTGAAGAGTGTTGAACTTCTCCTGTGTTCTTCTGTACAGACGTGATTTACTCGTCCTTCAGTCTGAGGTTTATTCATTACACTTTTTGGTGTGAAAGGCTTTTATATTTGCTATAAATATAACTTCTTATATTAAAAACAAACAATCAAGCCCTGCTCATATTTAAAAAGTAACGCGAAAGTAACGCGAAAGTAACGTAACGCATTACTTTCCATAAAAAGTAACTAAGTATCGTAATTAGTTACTTTTTTAGGGAGTAACGCAATATTGTAACGCAGTACTTTTAAATGTAACTTTCCCCGATACTGCTTAAGACTGTACAGTTGTAATTTGGTTGATAATTAGATAACTTGGCAGATTAATCAGTCTGAGGACTACATCAGCCAATCATTGTATTTTTTGGGGGTCATATAGTTTAATTGAAGTTAACATTTCTCCAAAGAAAATATTATTTTCTTATGGAACAAATGGCGGAGCAGAAATGAAAGAGTTATTGGTCTGTCTGATTATTAATAAGTCTGATAAAGATGAACACCACTGACCTGCGTTCACATCTCTGTTATTTATTAATGTTTTCATCAAATCATAAATACAGGATTTTATATTGGCTTAAATGATGTTGCGCTAGGGAAAGGACATAAATGGTTATTGTGCAAGATGAATGGATTTAATTCCTTCAGAAATAGAAACACGCTCGTCGTGTTTTTGTCGTGTGTCCGATTTTTCTATTTTAAAATTAAATGGTATGATATCATATATATATATATATTGCTAATGAATATATATCAGCTTTATATCGGGCATCCTGCTCCTAAGATATCAGCATCGCCCAGAAAAAAAGCAATATCGGTTGACTACTACGTATAAGATTGGTGTGCATTAAAATCATAGTAACATGCATGATGGGATGTTAAAGTTAGCTTAAATGAAAACACAAAGCCGCTGCTCCTCTCTTGACTTTGCATGCATTAATGCAGCGCTTGATTGATTCTCGCGGGACGCGCTGACTAAATTAAAAGCCTCACTTTGCTGAACCTGGAAGAGGTTAAGTTTCTCATTAACTATCAGTCATCAGATGCTCACATTATACAGCGCACCCTGTTTAACCTCATTTTCAGTGTGTTTGTTCGGTCAGAGTTTATGTTCACCTCTGTCTGTACACGCGTTCACTTCTCCACTCTCTTCTCTGCCAGTGTCAGATGTGAACAGTGCCACTCCACAGCAGCTTTATACTTAGACAGGTCGTTTTCTCATTGCACTCGCTCGTTCTCTTTTGCATATGGCTTTTTTTAATCGTGTGGATGAATTTGTTAGTGCAGTATTTATGGGCTAATGTTCCTGATGGGACGCTTGCTTTGTGTCAGCAAATCCAGGGCATTTTAATGCACTTTTATTCAGCACTTTCCTCAATGGTTCTCAGGAGTGAGGAGGTTTTATATGCATGAATAATTCATTCAGCTGCACAACTTACCCACGTACTTCATTCTCTGCAAACCTGCATTCTACCTCTTATAATAATAGTGATAATAATGAGGTGCTTGTAGACTCTATGAGGCTTTTCATTGTTTTTCTGTCTATTAAATGCTTTGTTTTCACAGATAAATGTGCTTTGTTGAGGTTTTACTGCTTACTTTTACTCGGACCGGTATAATATACATCTTTGGATACAAACATCTGCTATATGCATACATGTAAAGGGAAGCACAGATAATACGTTTGACTGATATTGATCTTTTTTTTTTATTATTATTGGTATTTTTTTATTACCAGTAATCAAAATTATAGCAGATATTGCAAATATAATATAGCGTTTTTTTTTTTGTTTTTTTTTACACAAAAAAGACAAAAATCCGAATTCAGTTATTATGTTTTCTTTATCAAATCAATTAATGGGCTTGAAATGATATAGAAATATTTAACTGCAGAATACTGTCAATGACCAATCAAAATCAGATATTAATTTGGTTTATTTTTTACAAACATCACAAATAATGTATAAAGCAAAAAATGATTTACTCCCTGGCAATATTCAAAAATTGTTCCTTTATGAAGAAGAGAGATATAAACTTAGCAGAGAGTGTAATTTTCAGCATCTTTATGTTCGTACAACATTAAGAAGCTTTTGTAGTTCTGTATGTGGAGTGAAATTGTGGAACAGACTAGTGTGATCCAGTTTAAAAAGCAGTATAAATGTATCGGGAGGAAGAACGGATCTGATTAGGTGTTCATACGGATTAATTAGTCATAGGTTTATTTGGGTTTTGTTTGTATATTTACTGTAAATATATGTATGTCAAAAGAGTGTATCAAGATAAGGATGAGATGACAGAGTTATGAAGTTAAGTTGATGATTATTGTTATTGATTATTATTATTATCAACGTGGAGTGGATTAAATAAGATTATGCTTCTTCCAACTCCTTTTTGATTGTCATTTAAAATGATTTTTTATTCAAGTTTTAAAAATATCTATTTATTATTAATAATATATAAGTATTTGATTTTACTATTACTTTTTGCTAACATTTTATTATTTTATTTAACGAATCAAACAAAAACAAATAAATAAATACGAAAACATTAATACTCAATAGCAAATAAATAAACAAAACATTAACTAATCAATTTGTTTTTCTTTTTTATTTTTTTTTGTTGTATTTTTTAATTTTATTAGATAAATCAAACAAAAACATTGAATAAACGTATACTAAAAAGCAAACCAATAATAATCGGGATTCACAGATTAATAGAAAGTTCAAAAGAACAGCATTTATTTGAAACATAAATCTACTCTACGGCACTTTTGATCAATTTAATGCATCCGTGATGAATAAAATTATAATTATTTATAAAAAATATTATATTTGTTATGTATATATTATAATGTATTATTTTATTGTTTTGTATTATTATGTTTGTTGTTGTAATTTTTAGAATTTATATGATTATTTAATTTTTGATCACATTATTTATGGGTATTAATGTCTGTGGTTTGTGTGTGATATATATATGTGTGTATGGTGAGTATAGTTACTGCGATGTAAGGTATCAGTTTCTTGTTACTCTCAGTTGCTTGTATTCCTGAGCTTCTCCCGTCGCTCTCTGAACTCTCAGATGGTCTCGTGTTTCTCGTGAGCCGTAAGGCTTCATAAGCCGAGCTCAAGCGTGATTAAGAGCGAGGAGCGTCTCACCTGAGAGCGCAGCGATGAAGCTGAAGGCTAATCTCTCCGTCTGAAGTCTGCTTCTGTTCATCTCGTGTTAAAGATTCATGCGGCTCGCCTGCAGCGTCGCTCGCAGCACTGTGGCCTTTCAATTTTTAATGGAGCAATTATAAAGGTTACACGCCGATACGGAGCTCATCGATTAGCCGCCGCTGTCTCATCCACTCCTTCCTGATCTTTTATTGCTCTTCCTGTGTTTCTGCCGCTTTGATCCGAATCCTTTTAATAGGAGAGAATAAAGGAATGAATATGTGTGAATACTAATTCTCATGTTTTAGATTCGCCTGCAGAAATGGTGCCGTGACCCTTCAAGATGTGTGCATGTGTGATAAGTCTTTATATTTTTGCTTGACTTTTTTGGTGGATGCTTATTGAGTGATGAGTTAGTCATTAGTTGGGTAGTTAACGACTTGTGATTATTTAAAGTAGACTTTTATGTGATTCAAGTCGAAGTCGACTAGTCACTGATGATGTCGTTGATGAACAAATAAGTCTGGAGCTGTGACAAACACCTTGTGCACAGATATGAAATATGAAATAAATCTAATTTTGCATGATAAAATTGTGATTGTCATTTAAAAAGATTTTTTTATTCATGTTTTTAAAATTAAAATATTTAATTTGTAAAAAAAAAAGTAATAATTAAATAATATAATTAACACTTTGAAAATACAAGTTTACAAAAATGATGTAATTTAGTTAAAAAATGCAATATAAGAGTCTACATTTCTGCATTTCCAAATGTTAAAGCATCAAACCTTTATTTAGACATAAAGCGCATGTGTAAATGAACACATGAAACATTTATTTAACTAAATGGCAATGCTTGCAGTGGCTCCCATCACTGATGTGTCCTTCGTGTTGATCTGAGCTCTGTAATATCTTCAGACGGGTTTGATGCAGCAGTGAAGAGCCCTGGATTGATCTCTGGTGTGTTTCTGTGTTTTGTCTTCAGCTTCTCTCCTCATGTGTCTCACCTGCTCAGGTTTTTATTAAAGTGCCCCTATTATGCCATTTTTAATGTTGCTAATATTGTTTTATGAGTGTCCTAAAACAGCTTTACATGCATACAAGTTCAAAAAACACTTTAGTTTTCTCCAAAAATTGCTTTAGTTTGACCTCATTTCTAAACTTAACCCCTCTCTCTTAAACCCTGCCTTTCACTGCTGTGATTGGTCAGATGCCGCAGTCCTTTGTGATTGGTCTACAGCGCGAATGACAGCCCATGGGCGGAGATTATGCAAATGTGTGACGTACAGCCGTAACAGAATAAGATTCGAGTTCCTGACGACTCGTTTAGGTGATTGCGAGCAGACTCTTTTTTTGATAGACAATAACTTTATTTATCGTGCGCTGTCGGCTTTGCAGAAAGTTTGTGTTCACATACTGCTACATGACACACTGCATGAAAGGTAATATTCGAAAAGGCATAATAGGGGTAGAGCCCTGCAAGTCCGTCGGCACCCGACGGGGCCCGACACGCTGAGTCCATTCGGGCCGGGTTCGGGACGTTTATTTTTGTTACTTCGGACTCGGACTCATTTAGCTTCTCTCCTTTTATTGTGCCCAAATACGCGCACACCACACATGTACTGTATGAAATATTGTTATAATGATTATATTTTAAATATTATACATCGCCTATGCAAGTACGCATATACGCACGCATTAGCATACTGGTGACAGGTGACCATGCAGAGCATCAGGAGAAGTTGGAGCAGGGGGGAGTTACTAAAAGTTCCCAATGCTTCGGGAAAAGCTGCATTTTTGTCTGTATTGATATTTGTGGGCATGATTGACGGTGGTGGTATTTATGTTTGAGGCCTATAATAAAAGTTTACCTCTTTAGTAGTGTGTGTGTGTGTGTGTGTGTGAGAGAGAGAGAGAGAGAGAGGGAGAGAGAGAGAGAGGAGAGAGTGTGTGTGTGTGTGTGTGAGAGAGAGAGTGTGTGTGAGAGAGAGAGAGAGAGAGTGTGTGTGTGTGAGAGAGAGAGAGAGGTGTGTGTGTGTGTGTGTGTGTTGTGTGAGAGTGTGTGTGTGTGTGTGTGTGTGTGTGGGTGTTTGAGGCCTATAATAAATGTTTACCTTTAGTAGCGTATGTTTGTGTGTGTGTGTGTGTGTGTGTTGTGTGTGTGTGTGTGTGTGTGTGTGTGTGTGTGTGTGTGTGTGTGTGTGTGTGTGTGTGTGTGTGTGTGGGTGTGTGTGTGTGTGTGTGTGTGTGTGTGTGTGTGTTGTGTGTGTGTGTGTGTGTGTGTGTGTGTGTGTGTGTGTGTGTGTGTGCTTGTGTAGCAGAGACAGCGCGCGGTCAGAGAGCTTAAAGTGATATTGATGTTGGGTCAGCATGAATATGTTTGGGGGAAATTTTATATTAATTTTTATATTAATATTAATAAACTAGTGTTTTCTATGTCGGTGTCGGAAGGATGAAGTTGCAGATCGACTTGCCATCTCCTCATTAGACGCCACCTTTAATAAATGCTCTACGGATTATGATTATAATGAAAGAGTTTTAGTTTTCTATGTTTTATTTCGTTAAGTACTAATTTAAGCTTTCTATAGATATATTTATCTAAATTGATCAAACACGCTATGATCAGCTGGTCGTTTGCTACTTAAAAAAAACAAAAAACGTATTTTTCGAAATGAAAAAAATGCTCCAAATGTTTTTCTAAATTACCTTAATAAAATAACAAAACCAAATACAACCACTCCATTTCACACACACCTGAAGTATTGTATTTGCTGAAGCAGTATAGTATACGCTGTTTTGGGAGAAGGGAGAATAAAACACGGGCTCGGGTCGGACTCGGGCCGGTGACTCTGATCAGCTGTCGGACACGGGCCGGGCTTGGACCTGAGCGTCTCGGGCCAGGGCTGGGCTGGGGTCTATATTTTAGGCCCGTGCCGGGCTCATAATAGGGGCACGTTAAGTTTGAGCGAGAGATTAATGCAGCGCAGCTGGAAAACGGCCTTGTCATGTAACGCAGACACTCGAGAGCTTACAGGGTAATTTCTCTCTATTTAATGCGTCTTTCTCTTTTCTCAGCAGGAGAAGCTTTAAGCGTCTGATCTCCAGCTCTAAGCATCGTCTTCTCGTTATGTCCAGGCGCGTGTCGTATGATAATCATATATCAACGCTCATAATTACGTGCTGCTGTCTAAGTGTGTGCTTCTCGTCCTTTCATCCCTCAAACTGTCCTTTTCTCATACTTTAACTGAAACTCTTGTATTTATTTAAAAAAAAAAAAATCTAAATGTATTAAAAAATAGTTTGATTAAAATATATGAATGGATTTATGAAAATAATTCAAATAAAATTTTTTTGATGCTTTAGTTCGTCTAATTAAATATTTCAAAATAATAGTTAAATAAAAAAAGCAGTTTTGTGTTTTTTTTTTAGGTTTACATTTTTGTAACACAGTCTGCGTGTGATTTAGCTTTTTCTTTTGTAATAATGTTAGTGTTTTTTTATTGGTGACATTAAAATAAAATTGATATTTTATTAAAATAAACATGAAATCATGAAAGTAATGAAAACAATCTAAATGTAGTTTTTTAGTTTGATTTATCGGTGCTTCACCTTCAGTCGGTCCTATGGCAAAAATGAGTAACAGGGTTGCCAGATTTAAACTGTAACTAGTTTAGTTATTATTTATTGTTCAGCTTATAGTTCAGAAAAAAATAAAGATGAATATTAGATATTGTTTTTTTTTTTTAATTTTGCCATTTATTTTACTTGCAACCTTGCTGACTGTGTTTTAAAATAAAAGTCTAATAGAAGAAAAATATTATAACTCAATTTCAGAGAAAAATGTGGATTAAAATTATATTTGAAAAATCCAGGTTTATATATATATAACCATAGGCATGGATAGATAGATATATTTTCCCTTTGCACCACTTAATTTTACTTTTTGGACTTACTTGGTCTCAAACAATACACAAATATTTGTTGTCTGAGTTGAGCTTATTGTTTTTAAATGAATATAAGATATATTTTGGTGTGAAATGCGTCTAGTTTTCACTCTGAATGTCTTCATGCGGTGCATTAGTTGCTTTAGTGCAGCAGTTTTCTTGTGTCTGCTTCATTAGTCCTTTAGCAGTTCAACCTCCCCGAAGTCATTTCAATCCCTGTTCCATATGTTTTCCCATTAATAATTCCTTCCCCAAAGTGATTAATATTTTACACCTACATGCTGAAGCTCGTAGCAAACAATAGATATGAATTAATAAGGCTGTGTTGGCAAGTCAATATATCGATCGCTTGTGTTTCCTTCCTCATGACGTGACCATGAACGCTTCATCCTCATTTCCAGAGTTTATCAGATTAATGTGCTGATATTGAGTCACTGTGCTTCACTAATTCATGTTCCTGGTGTTATTGTGAACCGCTCATCACTGCGGGTAATCATTTTAAAGAAATTAATACCTTTATTCATCAAGGATGCATTACATTTAGTGACGGTAAAGACATTTATAATGCTTACAAAAGATTTATATTTCAAATAAATGCTGTTCTTTTGAACTTTCTGTTCATCTGTGAATCCTGAAAAATTAAATGCATCAGTTTCCACAAAAATATTGTGCAGCACGACTGCTTTCAACATTGATAATAATCAGAAATGTTTCTTGAGCAGCAAACTAGCATATTATTATGCATTTTCTATCTGTATTCACATCAAAGAATGGTCTTGATTTGGTTGTTCTGAAGGTATGTACATTTGTATTTACTAATAGGGTCTTTGGGGTCAATATGACCCCAATTGAAAATGAATGGGAAATGCGTAAAAATCTACATATATATTTTCATTTGTCAAAAAGTAATAATAAATCCAGCATAAGTGAAAATTTTCACACAGAAATGAAGGTCTGGTACTAGATCATAAATGCAATGTAGAAAAAACATTTAACAAAACACACACACACACACACACACACACACCAAAAAAACAGAGACATTTGATGCATTTCACTTACCGTCTGCAGTTCTGAATCATGACCGGGATCTTTTATAGCCTCTTTCAGTATCAAACGAGTGTTGCAAATCACAGCGTGGAAACTGGGCCTTGTTTATAAATCATTCGTCGCAAACACACTTGAGAAACTCCGTGAGAAACTCCCCTGGAAAAACACACTTGCTGGCCCGGAAAAACACTGATTACGTAACGCTGGTTCTTCACTGAATCTTTCCGTCAAAAGCGCTGGGTTCTTCGTGAATCTTTCCGTCACAAGCAGAAAACACACTTCTTTAGAGACACTCTTCCCGAGCGAGTCCCGTGCAGTGCAGCTGAATGAAGCGCGTTGATGTGCGCGCTCTCGCTCCTTATATGGGCGCGCTCTTCCGGGAGAAATGCCCATATAAGGAGTTCCACCGTCCTTTACGTCAACAAGAGCCACGATCGAAAAAAACCATCTCAGAAACTTGTACGAACCTGGAAGTGAGAATTTTGCCACAGAAATACTCTGTTATACGTCCAAATAGTCTTTGTCCATGCTTAGCATGAGAATCCAACTCTTTAACAGGGTAAACCACTCTGAATGCATGAAACAGCATTGTACTTTAAACTGTAATAATATTTCACATTTTTACTGTATTTTTAATCAAATAAATGCAGCTTTGTTGAGCAGAACAGACTTCTTTCAGAAACAATAAAACAAACACTTTTGAATCGTAGTGTGCATATAAAATATATCAAATTGTGCTTTTATTGCAATTTGTTTGGGGCAGGTTTGCTCTTAATGTTGACTATAAAACAGCGGTGCAACTGCATGCATAGGATGGATAAATGCAGATTTGTTGTGAGCGCTGTCAGGCATTGGTGTTTATTCGAGCCGTGTTTGCTTGTGTCCCAGTCCTCCTCCTGGTTTCTGCTCTCCTTCTGCATTTGTTAAGCAGCTCCTGAAGGCATCAGATCTGCTGCGGCTGCGTATCGATCTGTATCTGTGAGTAATGCAGTTCGGTACGGACAAACAGGTCGGTGTAAAAGCAGAGGAGCTGAGTAAAAAATGACTCTCGCTATGTCAGTCTGGTTTTAGCCGTGTGCTTTCTTCTGAATCCACTTCCACAAACCTGCATCAGATCCGATCTCCTCGAAGTAGGGCACTTCTGACAGAACTAGTGCACACTAGAGTATTCGGTGTCAGACTGAGTGTGTATGGTTTGTCTGGTAGCGCTGGTTGTCTGGACTCGTGCACATGATGGCTGGTAATTGGCATGAAAGTGCCAGAAACTTGTGAAAGTGAACCACACAGTTTGTGTGTTGCATTTGAAAAGATATTGTAGCATAAATCATGTCTCATTGCTGATCGTCTCTGCAGATGTTTCTTAAATAAGCAGCATTGAAATGCATCTTTTCTTGCATATATTTCTCTCTTCTCCTCCTACACTTTGTTTTTTACATAGTGTACATTTAAATACAGATATACACCACATTCAACACAACCACACTTTATATAATCACGTGTAAAACTTACTTTTTATATTTTGTCTTGGTTTTGTCCTACGTATACTGTCCTAGAAAAAAATTAATAAATAAAATATGTAAAACTGGATGTTCTTCAAAGTTTGCTCATTTTTTTCATCTATTTATTTATTTTTGTGCTTCCAGTTGCTCTTGAGTTATTGTATAAGAATCTCTAAAAATATACATATTTAAATTATGTTTTATAATATAATAGTAATAGTAGAATGCTTGTCTGACACCTATTTTCACAATTTCTACCAAATCAAATTATTATTATTTTAGAGCTTGGCACTTAAAATTGGCACTTTTTGATTTTCAGCATTTGTATTAATTTTCTAGAAATTAGGCTATAGACTCATTCACACTGAGAACAGTTAGTATAAATATAACTATAGTCACTACTGTATATTATGTTATTATTGTTAGAGTATTGTTTGTTTTATTGCCTGTCACTTTAAATGCTTTGAATGGATTCTGATTGGCTGTCAATGCTTTTATTGTTAAAACACATGTTAAGAAAGCGATTACAGCGATACTGTTGGTCTCTGTGTCATTATCATTATAGCTGTGGTGTGGAATTACAGTTATTAAAACTTTATTTATACATTTAATGCATTTGGAAGATGCTTTTATCCGAAGCGAAGTACAACAGAAGAACAAAATAGTTATTTATAGTCATTTCCAAGACTGTGGACGTTGTAGTTCCTCAAAGAAAGTCTACTTTCATCTGGTTTTAGCATTTTAAAGCTTTTTCGATGATTCATCTTTTTTGATGATATTTGTGTCTGTTCTCCTGCTGTTCTGCACACATGCGTCTCCTCCGGCGCTCCGGGGCCTTTGAATTTTGGGAAGGATAAACAACAACACGCTGTCAGTCTGGAGCTCCAGCGAAGGCAACCTGTGCAGACGTGTGCTGTTTTAACAATGCGCTGAGCCGCGCGTGTGCGTGTGCGTGCGCGCGTGTGTGTGTGTCTCTCTCTCTGTGTGTGTGTGTGTGTGTGTTGTGTGTGTCTCTGTGTGGTGTGTTGCTCTCTGTGTGTGTGTGTGTGTTGTGTGTGTGTGTGTGTGTGTGTGCGTTTGTGTGTGGTTGTCTCTGTGGTTCTCTGTGTGGTGTGTGTCTCTGTGGTGCTGGTGTCTTCTGTGTGTGTGTGCGTGCTGTGTGTCTGTGTGCGTGTGTCTGTGTGCGTGTGCGCGCGTGTGTGCTTCCCTCCAGTAGCATCAAAGCGGACACAGGGGCCGTATCAAAGTCTTAACCCCGCTCCATTAATAATGTGCTGTAAATAAATCAGGGCCTCTGAGCCAGCTGCAGATCTCCTGCTCCTCACGGGACACGCCGCTCCAATCAGCAGAAAAGCCTGCTTAATAATATATCTGCCTCCTCCAGGCGCATGTTCTGGATTCCTTCCTTTAACAGATGCTCATACGGATCAGAGTTACTGTGAGACACAGCCCACCGATGCTTCTGTGGAGCGCACGGTGAATTTAACGGTAAACGACTGTAAAAATGCTACAGCAAAACACTGATTAACTTCCCCTATTATATACGGTGAAAACTGTTGGACATTACATGTCATTTTGGAAGGTAAAAGAACGAATAATTTACAGTGAATAACCTTAAATTGACATTCCCTGCATTACGTTTCACATTTGGTTTAGTTTTTTTGTTGAAATAACTGTTTCTTCTTTAGTTTTTTCTTATCAGTTATATATTAGGGTTGCATGTTGCATCTAATATTGTTAAATTAATGTTTATTGCATTATTTCAGTTTCATGTGTGTTACCATGATGGTAATTGAAATTTAAGTTAAATCCGTAAAACCTCAAATTTTTCTACCATATTTTTTATGGTAATAATCTGGCAACCACAGCTGACTTTTTATTTTACTGTAAATTTTACAGATTTTTTTACTCCGTGTGTGTGGGTTGGTTTTTCTATTGGAGGTCCTTTTCTAGTTTTGTCTGACATGAATGTCTCTCTCAGACCGAAGCGGTGTGGGTTTGTGTGTGTGTGTGGGTGTGTGTGTGTGTGTGTGTTTGTGCAGTGCGTGTGTGTGTGTGTGTTGTGTGTGTGTGTGTGGTGTGTGTGTTGTGCTGCTGTGTGAGTTTGTGAGTTTTGTGTGTGTGTGTGTGTGTTGGTTTTGCTATTCGAAGGTCCTTGTCTAGTTTTGTCTCTCTCAGACCGAAGCGGTTTGTGTTTGGTGTGTGTGTGTGTTTGTGCGTGTGTTTTGGTGTGTGTGCGTGAGTGCGTTGTGTGTGCGTGCGTGTGTGTGTTGGTTTTGCTATTCGAAGGTCCTTTTCTAGTTTAGTCTCTCTCAGACCGAAGCGGTTGTGTGTGTGTTTCTCTCTCTGTGAGCGACCGAGCTCTGATTTCTCTCTAGTCCAGCTGGGGTTTTGTTATCTCGGGTGTCGATTCTTCAGCAGCGTTCGCTGAGCGTTTGCCTCATTCTCCACGTCTTCAGTCAGATGATGCTCTCCTACACGTCTGATTATGGAGGTGCTTCTCTTCACAGCTGGTGGCAGCGTTTGCCAGCCCAAAACTCTCAATCTCCTACCTATCAAATCACACACAGTTTGGCAGAGCAGATATGTTCAGATCTCTATTCATATCAGATGATGATGATGATGGTAATCATTTTGAAAGCCCTTCGATATTGAGGTTCACAGCGAGCAGTGCTTCAAAATCAAAGTCAGACACAAAACTGTAGAGTTCAGCCGAAGGACGGCCGATGCTTTCGAGACGTTGTATTATGGTTAAGTGTCCTTGTGCAGGAATATGATCTGTATTACACTCAAACGTACGTGTGTTTAAAGCTACTGGAGAGGGCAACCGCTGCCTGACTGTCTTTGAACTCACTGACTCTCTCCGTCCATCCAGATGTGATGATCCGCAGATATATTAATGGACACACACAGGTTTAATGCAGATGCATCGTACTGTAAGATGAGACATTTTTACACGTTCATCTTCACACACATTGATCTTATTGCAGCGCTTGCAAACCAGCATCAAGTTAAAATCTAGCCTATTACGTTTCATCCCAGTTCCATTTTATTATTTAAAATTCATAGCAAACTAAGAAAAACATACAAACTTGTTTAGATTGTTTTTAAGCGATACCTTTAAGATTAAAGTTTGAAAATCTTCTATTCACGCTGCATGCATTTTTTTCTAAAGTGATACTTTTAGATTTAAGATTTACTTGAAAACATTAGATTTAAGATTGAAGATCAAAAATCTTCTGTAGCTTTCAAACGTGATACTTTTGAATTTATTTTATATTATTTTGTTATAAATGATCTAATAATTGTATTTATGTATTTAAATTAAGGTTGAATTAAAAAAAAATCCTGTTGACTCAGTATTTCAGTTTGTATAAAAATGTGTTGCTTATACATTTATTTCAGTTTGTAATCAACTATCTAATAATTATATTATTATTAGGTTTAATTTTAAAACGTTAAATTTAGGATATAAGTTCTTTATTAAATTTAGTATATAAGAAATCTTTATTTGACAGTATTCCAATAAAAATAAAAAAACATGATACTTTTAGTTTGAGATATAATAAAAAAAATCAATCAAGATTACAGTTTATTTCTGTTGACCCAGCATTCAAATATTTAAAAACATGATACTTTTAAATGTAATATTGAATTGTAAACATTGAAATGAACAGTAATGTTTAAAACTCTTTTGACTCTTCAGCAGTGATGTCATTGTGTTTATATACTGAATTACAGTTGCATTTACATAATCTTTATAACTTAAAATATATTGATGGGAATTTATCTATAACAAACATTGATTTCTCCTTCAGCAAATGCAAATGTAGTTTTAGTTTTATCCTCTTCTGAAAGAGTGATGCTTTATTCAGGCTAGTGCACTGAAAACATTTTATAAGGTAAGTGGTGGCAAACTATTTATTTTAGCTACATTTAAATAAAAAAATGTAGTCAGCTAAATGTGTTTATTTAAATGTAGCTAAAATAAATAGTTTGCAACCACCTTAAAATAATTTAGTAAATTCAATGAATCCATTTTTTTTCAGTGCACAAGTAAAATAAAGACTACTGGAGTATTTTTTTTGACCATTAAATGAAATGTGTGACTTGCGTATGCAGCTGTCTGTGATATTTACTAGCAATCTGTGAGTGAAAACAGTTTTGTAAGATCATGTTTTTTTCAGCTGCGGTTTCAGACGTTCACACGCGGCATTATTTGTGCTTTAGAGGGTCGGTCGTTTGTGTGCCGGAGTCTTTTGAAGCGTCAGGGTTTTCCTCAGACGTGTCAATATTCATTGACCCGTTCTTCAATGTACATCGCAGCTGCGCCGTCCTTTCACAGCGCTCTGACAGTAAAGATGTGGACGCTGCCAAATCTCTTCCTTTCTGCTCATGTTTTGACCCTTGTTCTTTGTGTCTCGCTTTTGAAAGCACCGTCGAGCCGATGTCACGTTCCCGTTTGGTGAGTGCGAACGATCCCCAGCCGCCCTCCTGCCAATAAAAGCCCTTCTCATGGCATGAATTAAGAGCGTCTAGACGTGAACCTGGCTCTCCTCCAGGCCCTCGAGCCCCCGATCTGCTCATGAGAATGCCTGATGTTAGACGTCCATCACCGAAGCGTTTCAATGAGACCTGCGGGAGTTTGTGTTTCACGAGTTCATAAGATCTGCAGAAGCTTTTCTGATAGCATTTCTAAAATAGGATATTAAAAGGGAAATCATCTGCTGCGTATGGAGAATATCTTTAACACTAGTCATTAGTCCCATTCAGATTGACTGTTTAAGACTGAGTCTTTTTGAATGATTCATTACAAGGAATTAGTTAGAGAGTCATTTGTTCATGAATCAAACTCCACTGTTCATACTGTAGTCATTAGACTGATTCAAATTGTGCATTTGAGACTGTGTGAGTCTTTTTTGAATGATTTATTGATTTACTGATTAATTTGATCATGAGTCAGAAGCCACTGATCACACTGTAGTCATTAGACTGATTCAAATTGTGTATTTGAGACTGTTTGCGAGTCGTTTTGACTGATTCATTAAAAGGAATTGGTTAGAGAGTCATTTGTCCATCAGTCATACTTCTCTACTCACGGTGTAATTTTTAGACCGATTCAAATTGAGTCTTTTTGAATGATTAATTACAAAGAATCATTCAAAGGAGAGTCATTTGTGCATGAGTCAGACTCCACTGTTCACACTGTAGTCATTAGACTGATTCAAATTGTGCATTTGAGACTGTTTGTGAGTCTTTTTGACTGATTCATTACAAAGAATCATTTAGAGTCATTTGTTCATTACAAAGGAATCAGTTAGAGAGTCATTTGTCCACGTGTCAGACTCCACTGTTAGTCATTAGAGTGATTCAGATTGTGAGTTTAACGCTGTTTGAGAGTCTTTTTCACTGATTCATTACAAGGAATCATTTAGAGTCATTTGTTCATTACAAGGAATCGGTTAGAGAGAGAGTCATTTATCCACGTGTCAGACTCCACTGTTCACACTGTAGTCATTAGAGTGATTCAGATTGTGATTTTAACGCTGTTTGTGAATCTTTTTTGCTGATTCATTACAAGGAATCATTTAGAGTCATTTGTTCATTACAAGGAATCGGTTGGAGAGTCATTTATCCACGTGTCAGACTCAACTGTTCACACTGTAGTCATTAGAGCGATTCAGATTGTGAGTTTAACGCTGTTTGTGAGTCTTTTTCACTGATTCATTACAAAGGAATCGGTTAGAGAGTCATTTATCCACGTGTCAGACTCCACTGTTCACACTGTAGTCATTAGAGCGATTCAGATTGTGAGTTTAACGCTGTTTGTGAGTCTTTTTCCCTGATTCATTACAAGGAATCATTTAGAGTCATTTGTTCATTACAAAGGAATCGGTTAGAGAGTCATTTATCCACGTGTCAGACTCCACTGTTCACACTGTAGTCATTAGAGCGATTCAGATTGTGAGTTTAACGCTGTTTGTGAGTCTTTTTCTCTGATTCATTACAAGGAATCATTTAGAGTCATTTGTTCATTACAAGGAATCGGTTAGAGAGTCATTTATCCACGTGTCAGACTCCACTGTTCACACTGTAGTCATTAGAGCGATTCAGATTGTGAGTTTAACACTGTTTGTGAATGTTTTTCACTGATTCATTACAAGGAATCATTTAGAGTCACTTGTTCATTACAAGGAATCGGTTAGAGAGTCATTTATCCCCGTGTCAGACTCCACTGTTCACACTGTAGTCATTAGAGCGATTCAGATTGTGAGTTTAACACTGTTTGTGAGTCTTTTCTCTGATTCATTACAAGGAATAATTTAGAGTCATTTGTTCATTACAAGGAATCGGTTAGAGAGAGTCATTTATCCACGTGTCAGACTCAACTGTTCACACTGTAGTCATTAGAGCGATTCAGATTGTGAGTTTAACGCTGTTTGTGAGTCTTTTTCTCTGATTCATTACAAGGAATCATTTAGAGTCATTTGTTCATTACAAGGAATCGGTTATAGAGAGAGTCATTTATCCACGTGTCAGACTCCACTGTCACACTGTAGTCATTAGAGCGATTCAGATTGTGAGTTTAACAATGTTTGTGAGTCTTTTTCCCTGATTCATTACAAAATCATTTAGAGTCATTTGTTCATTACAAAGGAATCGGTTAGAGAGTCATTTATCCACGTGTCAGACTCCACTGTTCACACTGTAGTCATTAGAGCGATTCAGATTGTGAGTTTGATGCTGTTTGTGAATGTTTTTGACTCTTTGTTAGCCGTGAGCTTCTTTAAATGCGAGTGAATCCTGGTGTCTCAGTTAGTGTTTTATCGTGGCAGTGAGTGACCGGTGTGTGGATGTGATCGCAGCCGTAATGAGCTCCGTCCATGTGTGCGCTCACTTTAAATACCATTTATCCTCCCTAATTGGGGAGCAATTGCTGTTGAACAATGAGACGAAAGCACTGGGGCCGAAAGTTGTTGAAGCGCTAATAACCTGCAGTCGCTGCTATTAAAGAGAACAGAGATCCTTCATCAGACCCACAGACCAGATGAGATCAGCTCGTTTTCATCACACTGACAGCAGAGTAATTAGTGAATGACTCTTCACACTCTCATTACTGTCACACTTATACTGGCAGACTGTTATAATGCAGTGTGAACGAGTAGATGGGAGTTTAATCTCTGTATTTCAGCTCATTTGTCTTCTGATAATTAATGTTGAGTTTTCATTAGTTATTCTTTTTAATGTATAAAGATACAAAGATCATGCAAATGCAATATTTGTGCAATATTTTGCACATTATCCGATTAGTATTTGGATTTTATTTAGGGTTCATTTGAAAATATTTGAATAATATATATATGTATTTTAAGCTTTTAACTCTTTTAAAGTTATATTATATTATATTTTAAGTGTATTTTTTGAGCTTAGCATAATGTCTAAAGACACATATTTATTTTAAAACAATCAGGAAGTAGCATTTATTGTAAGTTGTAAACATTTTTACGATATAATGCATGACTCATAATGACTAATTGGTGAACAATATTATGGAGTTATTAAAGATCGGTTCAGTAACGTGTTTTGCCGGCGGTCAATACAGCTGTGATTGATTGAGGTTTGTGATCGGATCGGATCAGTCAAATATTGCGGAAAAACACGGAAAAGTGCCGTTCTTCATTTGCTTCAAGCTGTTTTATCAATCCATTGTGCATGTATGAGCAGATATGTCTCTCACGAGACCAACAAATCAATGCTCGGGTCTTCTGGATCCTGGATTTACGGTGACAGGCTTCGGTGTGTCTGTGGCTCAGGTTTGGTTCTGGAGCGTCTGGCTGGAGTTCAGACATTTCTGAGGCATTTGCACTCTGTTTTGGGGGGAATTTAATGTTGAAGCATGTAATAATTCATGAAGATGGATAGTGAGGATAAATCAGACGTCTCTCAAACTGACCAGTGGAATCCAACAGATGCCACATCGATGCATTTAATTATGTTTAAATGACCTCTAGTTTAAATCACTGTTTACCTTCTTTATTTCCAGTGTATAAACTACACAAACTGATGCATCTTCCAGTCAGTTTTCATCGTTTTGTGTCCAAATCACGGATTAACAGAAGCCAAAGATGCACATATTATGTTTATAGAAAATTTGCAGTGAAATTTGAGTAAATATTGTGCAATATAAATGGAAAAAGCCGTGATTAAAGATGTAATTCATATATATGCATAATACAATATACATAGTGCATAATGACAGCAAATAATATGAATATTTGAATATATGAATATATGGTTTCTAGGTAGCCTATTTAGCCAAAGCAGTGCTGCTGTGAATCATCTCTAAAAAGAGTGAACAGTGATTAAGCTGAAATCAGTTCAGTGTTGATTCAGATGGAGCTGATATTGTATTGTTGGCGTTGGGGTTGGCGTTGGGGTTGGCGTTGGGGTTGGGGTTGGGGTTGGCGTTGGTGTTGACGTTGGGGTTGGGTTGGCATTGGTGTTTGGCGTTCGTGTTGACGTTGGGGTTGGGTCGGGTTGGCGTTTGTGTTGACGTTGGGGTCGGGGTCGGGGTTGGCGTTCGTGTTGGCATCGGGGTTGGGTTGACGTTGGCGTCAGTGTTGGGGTTGGGGTTGGCGTCGGGGTCGGGGTTGGCGTCGGCGTCGGCGTTGGCGTTGGGGTTGGCGTTGGCGCTGGCGTTAGTGCTGGTGTTGGTGTTGGCGTGTCGTGGTTTTCTTGTCTTCTCTCAGAGCTCGACTGATGCTGCGCTGACCGTGGCTCATGAAAGCGTCTCTGCTGTCCTGCGGAGGCGAGGATGTCCCCTGGCCCTCAGCTCACCCCCGGGGCCAGTCATTAAGTCAAGTCAAGTCAAGTCACCTTT
>JAPDDN010000134.1:0-42562 GCA_027422405.1 Ptychobarbus kaznakovi
CGATCCCAGGGAACACACAAACTGACAATAATGTATATACCTGAATACACGTAAGTCGCTTTGGATAAAAGCGTATGCTAATATGTAAATATATTAGTGTTGTCAAACGATTAATCGCATCCAAAATAAAAGCTTTTGTTTACATTATATATGTATGTGTACTGTGTATATTTGTTATGTATACAAACATACATACACATACAGTATATATATTTTGGAAAATATTTACATGTTTATACTTTTATATATTCATATTCTTATATTTTATATTATATATTTAATATATAAGCATAACATATTTTTCTTAAATATATGCATGCATGTGTTTGTATTTATATATACATAATACATATACACAGTACACACACATATATTATGTAAAAAAAAACTTTTATTATGGATATGATTAATCGCTATTAATCGTTTGACATGTCAAACGATAAATCGCATCCAAAATAAAAGTTTTTGTTTCTATAATATGTGTGTGTACTGTGTATATTTATTAGGTATATATAAACACACACACATATCGTATATATTCTAACAATATTTACATGTATATATTTATATTCATATAATTTATATTGTATATCATTTTTTTATTATATAAACGTAACACTTTTTTCTTAAATATACACATGCATGTGTGTGTATTTATATAATATATATATATATATATATATATAATAAATATAACCCGTATACTCATAAATGTTAGGTAAACAAAAACTTTTATTTTGAATGCGATTAATCGTTTGACTGCACTAATATATTTATATGTGTATATATATCACAAAAATATTACTTTCATTCAATTTTTACTATTATATTATTTATGTATTTGTTATAAAATACATTTTATTTATTACAATGATTTATTTTCATTACAATTAAAGGACGCCAATTATTGTTATTTATTTTTGATTCTGGGCTGAAATGACCTGTGCATTTCTTGGCTGAATTCCCTCAGTCACGTCTAATGCTTTGCTCAGCGTCCGTGGTTGAAGCCGCTGTAATGTGTTTTGTATGCAGCAGGTCGGTGCTGGAATCTGGCCGTCTGCGGTGGTGTAGTGCATTAGAGAGCGGAGCGGCTGACACAGCCCGGGGCGTTATGCATGCTTATCGATCCGCTGTCAGGCCTGACTGAAGCCCGACTGTCACAAGAGCCTGTGATGGACAGACGAGCGTGAGAACTCACCAGAGAAACCCCTCAAAATGAAGACGTACTCAACGAAAACCTGCCCCAGAGGTGTAAATTACACCGGAACGGGCCTTTTCACCATTCCTTTCACGAGTTAATCTCCTCTCTCGCTCCACGAGCTTCCTCGTTAATGTGCCGGTGTAATTAGCAGGCGTCTGGTTTGTTAAGATCAGGAGTGCGAAGAATGCGCGAGGGCTTTGAGGCGAGTTATTGACAATAAAGACACTCTTTTGTTGACGTTGGAATCGTGGTGTGGGCGAACAGGCCTGTCGGAAATCTCACGGTGAGCTGAGTGAGTGGCAGTAGATTGCGCATGTTTTCCGGTGTGCGTTCTCCCGCAGGAATCACGCACAGCATGGGAGAGAAACGACTAAAGAAGATGCTAATAAAGCCGTTTAAATAATTCATCTCTTCATCTTAAACCTGCCGCCTCCAGGGCTGCGGGAAACGCTCATCAGTTTCTCTCATCTCCGCCGATTCTGGTTTTTCCTTCGTTTTTATCCATTATAGCATCCCTCTCTCTCCCTGTCACACTCCTCCTTCACCTTGGCTTTCTTGTTTGTCATCTCGTCGTCTCCGTCTCTCTCTCTCTGCCCTGCGCTGATAGCGCTCGAGATGTTTTATTTACATCATTGTCAGGATGATTTCCTGGAGGTAAATTCAGATCTGAGAGTTGCTCTCCCTCAGGAGCGGCGCTGGAGTCGAGCGTATGATTCGACTGCAGTGTTTGAGTGTTACTGCTGCGCTTCCAGCATGACAACATGCATTTCTGCTGAAGTGTCTGCAGCATTAGTTACATTATATAGACCTATCATGAGCTAACAAGATGTCCTTAATTATAATATAGCATTGATATGGGGTTGCTAGGGTGTTCTGACTAGTTGCTAGGAGAGTGATAGATATGGCTTGGGCCTTCGTTAGTTGCGTTTCAATTCAAGTTGCAAATTTAATTTAGCTAACACTTCGTTTTAAGGATCAGCACGCATATTAGTATATTGGTTGTTTATCAGTACTTATGAAGCACATATTAATGCCTTATTCTGCATGATCATATTTTTGATCCCTTAATCCAACCCCATATCTAAACTCAACAACTATCTTTCTAACTATTAAAAAGCAGCTAATTAGTTTACTGAGGCGAAACATAGTTAATTGATACTTAGTAGTGAGAATTGGTACCCAAAATAAAGCATAATTTTTAATATTGATATATTAATTTATTTTTTCAGATTTATATCCTGCTACTGCTGAGAAATATTTTAATATTTAATATTTTTTATATATATTTATATTATTTTATTTACATATAATAATAATAAAAAAAGAGTCTAAATATGACTTGGGCCTTCATTAGTTTCGTTTCCATCCAAGTTGCAAGTTTAATTTAATATATATATATATATATTTTAAATATAATAATGCAATATTGTATGTCAGAATGTCAGTGTTTTATTTTATATACTCTATGATTGTAGTATATATATATAAAATATATATATATATATATATATATATATATATATATATATATATATATATATATACTGTATACTGTATATACTGATAAAAAACTAATAATATGTTTAAATATGTATTTACATTTATTACTATTTAAACATGTATTTAAATAATAATAATAATGAACAGGCAAGTGATGGTGGAAGGTCTTCATAAATGATCATTTAGTGCAGGTCTTTGTTGTTCTGCTGCAGCATCTGTGAGGAAGAGCTTTGATCTGTGTCTGTCTCTCACACACTGCTTATTAATGAGCTCATCTCTCCTCTCCTCTTTCCAAAAGATGCACTTTGTGTAGCTTTCCCTGTATGGATTACGCTTGGAGATGTTCTATTGATCCGGCTGAAGTCCATATTGAACCGCCTCTAATTTGGAGCTTGTGTTATAAAGCTTTCTCCAGCCCAAACGCTTAATAATTCCCCATAATATGATGAATAGATGGTGTGATTTAATTAATCTGGTAAAGTGAGTCATTAATTAGACACCAAGCTTGCTGGTCTGTCCAGTCATTCCTCCTGTTTTCACATATTAATTTGTCAGTTTAATTTGGACATTCTTCCTCTGTCTTCCCCCAGACGCTCCTGGTAGGCTTCCAATCAATAGCATTAACCTCGAGTTAATCATCCAGCCAATGAGCAGTCCCGTTATTGGAAGGGGTTGGTGTCAAAATTGAATACATGCTTAAAAGTTGCACTTTTGTCACAGCTGTGGAATAGCAGTTAGCTGTGGTGTCGTTTTACTTTGATATATAAAGTTAGAGTGGATGATTATCATATACTATAGTGTTGTGTTATTTTTTGTTTTGTTTTTTTTATAATATAAAATAATAAGCACACACACACACACACACACACACACACACACACACACACACACACACACACACACACACACACACACACACACACACACACACACACACAACACACACACACACAACACACACACACACACACACACACACACACACACACACACACACACACACACACACACACAGAGTAAGATTATAGGTCAGATTAGTAGTTTCTGGGTGTGATAGCAGTATTAACAGTGTTGAGATAGAAGACTACTGCTGTTATTCCCATTATACCTCATCCTCTCTCATGCAGCTTTCTTTTCTCTGTGGTGTGTGTGTGTGTGTTGTTTGTTTGTGTGTGTTGGTGTTGTGTGTGTGTGTGTGGTTGTGTGTGTGTGTGTGTGTGTGTGTTGTGTGTGGTGTGTGTGTGTGTGTGTGTGTGTGTGTGTGTGTGTGTGTGGGTTGTGTGTGTGCGCGCTGCGCGTGTGTGTGTGTGTGCGCGCGTGTGTGTGTGTGTGTGTGTGCGTGCTGTTGCGGTGGTGTTGTGCGCGCGCGCATGGAGTGTGTGTGTGTGTGAGTGTGGTGTGTGTGTGTGTGTGTTGTGTGTGTGTGTGTGTGGTGTGGTGTGTGTGTGCGCGTGGTGTGTTGGTGTGTACATGCGTTTGCGGATAGCAGCGTTCCACCGGGGAGCCGAGTATATTTATTCAACAATCCTGTTGACCAGGGGAGCACGTCCATGTGTGCTTGTGAATGAGAGTGGAGGGGAAAAACCTGAGGAGAAGGTTCAGCTGTACAAATCCAGAGAAACAAAGATGAGTCGAGTCTAGATGAAAGAGACGAGAAACAATGAGTCAGTTTTCTGAGATCTCACATTCACAGTTGTTGAAGACAATGAGTCTCATTCACTAATCGTCATGTGCTTATGTGTGCAGAAGCTTCTCACGCAAAATCTTCTCACTCATTCTAATAACATTTTATAAATATAGTTTTTATCACTATTGTTATTCAGTTTCTCAGTTTCAATTGCATACACACATTTTTGCATAAAACACTTTTGCTTAATATATTCCATAATTCTTACGCTCATTTTTTTGTTTAGTTTTTTTGTGTGTGTCTGTGTTTAAGTTAAACACAGTGTGATATCTGCATTTGCACACAGATTGTATACTCTCATATATGTTCATGGATATGCGGTTGGCGAATGACATCCAATATTCGATATATGGAGCCACTAGTGCACAAACAACGGCCACACCATTTCTCAGACACTCAACTTGAACCCATCAGCTCAGAGATGTGCTGCTGAGCATCGATTTCTTCCGTGTCGCCTCTTCTCGGGAGGATCACTAAAGTGTGAGTGTCTTTAAACCGCCACAGAGGACAGTTTTACTGCTCAAAGGATGCTCGTTCATAGCTTGGGAGACTTTAGTGCGCTTCTCAGTTTAGTATCAGATGTTTCTCCTAAACATTAAAGTTATTAAAATGCAAATGAGTTGACATACAGTAACAGTAAGGAGGTTTAAAATTATTGTGGATAGCAGATAAGATCGTTTATCTTTCTTATTAAGATTATTAATTGCAGACTGATTCTTGGCAAATCTGAGTACAGTTTGAGACATTATTAAGAAGCTCTCAAAGAGACGTGAGATTTCCAAGGAGAAATATCTGAAATCTCCATTAGCACCTCTATTTAATCTCATTGCTGTGTAGAAGAAACAGTTGTGATATTAAAGAGGACAGTAGGTTTTGAGTATGCAGAGGTTAAATTCATTTTATGGCAGAATTCTGACAGAATTTGACAAACTGAAAAGAGGTGAGATTTCTGGAGTCTTTTTCGGAGGAGAAACATCTGAAATCTCCATTGGTCCCTCAATTTGATCTCTGCTGTGTAAAAGAAACAGTTGAAATACTAAAGAGACTTCTTTGTAATCTTTAAGTATTCTAAGGTTAAATTCATTAAATCATGACCAAATTCTGACAGAACTTGAGACATTTTTGAGAAACTCTAGAAATGTTTGAGACTTTTTCTCAGAAGAAACATGATCTGAAGCACCTCCGGTTGATGTCATTGCTGTGTAGAAGAAACGGTTGAGACATTAAGAGGTCTCTTTGTAGTTTTTGAGTAGGCAGAGTTTATATTCATTCCATTCTGAATTTAAGATGTTTTTGAGGAGCTCCAAGAGATTTCTGGAGTCTTTTTTCCCCGAGGAGAAATATCTGAAATCTCCATTAGCATCTTGATTTGATCTCATGCGGTGTAGAAGAAACAATTGAGAAATTAAGGAGTAGTTTGTGAGAATGCAGAGGTTAAATTCATTAAATTATGAAAATATAAAATTCTAAGAATTTATATATTTTAATGAACCATTCCTTTGAGAGGAAGTCTTAAAATCTCATTGCTTTCATAGATTTAATAGATTTGTGATTTCATTCGTCTTATATAGTCCACTTGTTACTTGTTTTGGGGTTTTTCCTTCTCATACGTTTGTTATTTATGTCCTAATGTGGTTATATTTGAAGGAAGCATCTCCTGATGCAGTGATATCAGTCCACTGCTCCTGAAGAGTCCTTAAACTCTCACTCATGAGTCATCGTCTGTATCGTCAGTTCAAAGACGTCCCCGCAGACGGCTTTTATTGAAGTTAAGATGTCCGCGACTTTCTCATGACCTCACTTCTGGACCCTTTCTGAACAAAGAATAAAGGTTTACGTCAGCTCGTCCACCTTTGAGACCATCATGGCAGGAGTGTGCGAGAGAGAGAGCAGGTTAAAGAATAAAAGCGAGCTCGTTTCTCTCCTGTCATTCTCTGTCGAGATGCGAATCCGTGCTGCGCCAGCACACAACACACACACAAGCAAGCCGCTGACTGGGGAAAATCAGCGAGAGGGGGGTGTAAAATCCCTCTTTATCGAAAATTGGCTCTCCCAGTGAACAGCCCTCTAACAGAAATCCAGTGGGGTTTCCAAGGAAACCGTTCCACGGATCTGAGACTGTGAGCAAAGCTGGAGATGAATAGCTGATTTGTAGGACACACAACAATAGAGGTACAAGGCATATTGTACAGTAATGAATGAAATCAGGGAGATAAGAAACAGAAGTGGTCATGTGATTAGTGTCCGCTGAGGAGTGAACATCAGGTGTTATGGTATGTGTGTTTGAGGGATGGTTGTGTTGTGTCATCTGAAGCGGTCACTGATTCACAATATGTATTTAATGTTTTGTTCAGCAACACTTTTAAGTTTTTTCAGTGGCTCCTTGCTGCAGATTCTTATCAAGAACTATTTTTGGTTGCTATGTTTTTTAGAGATTAAAAAAGTAGGTCCTTTAGATTTTGCATTTTGGTTCTTTCAAACATTCAAACATTGGCGTGTTTCAGAGGAACTAGAGATTTAATAAAGGTTCTTCAATGGTTTCTTGTTGCAGGTTTATGCCAAGAACCATTTGGGTCTCTGTGTAATATTAGAGATTGAAAAAGTTGTGTTTTGGTTCTTTCAAACATTCAAACATTGGCGTGTTTCAGAGGAACTAGAGATTTAATAAAATTCTTCAATGGTGTCTTGCAGCAGGTTCATGTTAAAAACATTGTTGTCTCTATGTGTTTTTAGAGAGTAAAAAGTAGTTTAAGTCATTCAGATTGTGTTTTAGTTCTCTAAAACATTCAAACATTGATGTTTTTCTTATTGAGATTTAATAAAGAGTATTCACTGATTCCTTGCTGCAGGTTTATGTCCAGAGCAATTTTTTGGTCTCGGTGTGGTTGTAGAGCTTTAAAAACATGTTGTGCCTTTCAAAGGAACTAGAGATTTGATAAAGGTTCTGCAATGGTTCTTTGCAGCAAGTCCATGTCGAGATCCATTTTTTCATGTTCTATGGATTTTGGAGATATAGATATATATATGTGTTATTTTGGAGTTTCTTCAGATCAGTGTTTTTGTTCCTGTGTTCTTTAAAGCACTCAAAAGCATAGCGGGTTTTCTAAAGAACTACTGATTTAACAACATTCTTCATGGTTCTTTCTTCAGGTTCATATAAAGAATAATTTATGTTTGCTATATGTTTGTTATAGAAGTTCAAATGTAGTTGTGGTTACCATATAGTTTCTTCAGATCAGTGTTTGGTTCCTGAGCTCTTTAAAACACTAGAACAAAGAAGGTTTTCTAAGAAACTAGTGACTTAATAAAGGTTCTTTAATGGTTTCTTGCTGCAGGTTCATATCAAGAAAGATGTGTGGTTGTTAAATGGGTTTTTGGAGATAAAATGTAGTTGAGATTGCCTAATAGGTTCTTTAGATAAGTGTTTTGGTTCCTGGGTTCTTTAAAACACTAGAACAACAGGTTTCTAATGAAATGCAAGAACCAATTTTGATTGCTATGTTTGTTTTGGAGATAAAAAAGTAGTTCTTTGAATCAGTGTTTTGTTTCCTGGGTTGTTTAAAATACAAGAACAGGGATGGGTGTCTAAGAAATTAGAGATTTTAATAAGGTTCTTCAATGGTATTTAGCTGTAAACGCCTTTTTTATTTTAAATTGCGATCTTTTTTAGACTACATTTCTGTGAAGATTTCCAGTTTTCCAGGTCATTCTAGATTTTTCAGGTCCACAAAACCAGAATGAATCTACTAGAACAACCCCGTTTTCTTTTCTTGTGATATTTTTACTTTGTTCTGTGTGTTACATTACAGCACGGTGCAGCCTCACTTTGCATCTTGTAACATGAAGGAAAGCATTGAAAACAGCCTGAAAATAAATTTTGGCTCAAATTTCTGGTCTGTTTTCCTGTAAGGTAAAGGATTTTAAATTTTAAGTGTGCATCATTGCTAAAAGTAGATTTTTATTATCAACGTTTAGAAGCACACAAGCATATACAGATGATCTCAGAGCCGTTGACACTGACTATAAGATACAAAACTTCGTGAAAAAAGTTTTTCCTCCACAATCCCGTCATCTTTAGATCCAGGACTGACCCAAAATGAAGCTCCACGGCTTCAAACAGGACACACGTGCCCACGCCGGGCCCGATAGTGTATCTGTGATCATAAGAAGCCCTCTCTCCTGATGGAGGGTAATTGCCTCACCGTGTAACATGTCCCAGAGCCTTTAAACTCAGGCAAACTGCTGGAAGTTCTTATGGCTGGAGGTAATTGGTTCCAGGTGGCGCTGGGAAACCGAAGGCCTTGGGCTGGACGAGCCCCTTCAGGTTCGTCTTTTGTCTGTGTTCCCTGAAATCAAGCGTTTTAACTTCTGTTCTATCAGGGCATCTGTCCCAGCGCCTCATCGAGAGAGCGTTACTCCCTAAATAGAGCCGATATCTGCGCCGAACATGTGGTTGTGTTTTAATCAATGCTTATAGTTTGATTGATGTAGCGTCAAGGCCGAAGTTGGACCTGCTGTCTTTTGTTGTTTGTCAAGTGGTTGTGTAATATAAGTTCTGTTCCAGAATCTAGTGAGCTGCACTGCTGTCTGCTGTCTATACAGGCCGCATACTAACTGAAATGGACAGAGTTTGATGTTATTATGTTGCTTGGCTAATGGAACGTTAAAATCTAATAATCTTGAAACTGCACAGAACATGCAAGTAGTAGCTGAAATGGTCCATTTTTAATTAAAGATAATTGTTTTGTCTATACTTTTTGAAATTGGAAAAAATGTTTGCTTATTTATTTTTGCATATATTGTATATCAATATTTTAATGATTTATACTTAAAATCAAGGTTTCTTCTCCAGGGTGACAATATGTATAAATACATACTAGCTTACTATTGGATACTGTGCAGTATGTGCTTTTTTAATGATTATGCAGTTATAATGATTTCAGTAACAATAAATCTAAATATTTCTCACAACTTTGTTAAAAGTTTATTCTGCATTTTTTTGTCTTTTTTGGCAGTCTAATCAAAAAATGTGTCAAACGAGAGATGCAGCTTTATATAAACCGCCATTCCAAAGTTTGAATCAGTAAGATTTTAAAATAAATTAATACTTCTATTTAGGAAGGATGTATTAAATTGATCAAAAGTGTCAGAAAAGACAGGCATACAAAAATGTATCTTTCAAATAAAATAGAAGAGAGCTAGTGTGTGTGTGTGTGTGTGTGTGTGTGTGTGTTGCGTGTGCGTGTGTGTGTGTGTGTGTGTGTGTGTGTGTGTGTGTGTGTGTGTGTGTGTGTGTGTGTGGTGCGTGTGCGTGTGCGTGTGCGTGTGCGTGTGTGTGTGTGTGTGTGTCTTAGTCTCAGCAGGTGAAAGCGTTCTGCAAGGCTTCCTCACTTACATACAGCAGGTGTGAAAGATAAGCACTCCCTCTCATCCCTGTAGTTTCAGCAAGGTTAGTTTAGAGTTCCTGGTACATGATCCCGGTCTTGCTGAGATCGATTCGTCACTACACATCAGGGTCAGAAATGAATGGGGGCTTGTGGTAAAAATGCCTCACAAATTCAAGATAAAGGGGCAACAATTGCTCCTGTGTGATTAGATTAAATCTGTTACGCTGCCGCGATTAAAATGAAAAGTGGAAATGAATGAAAAGTGTCAGCTCATGGAATTACATTTAGATCTGCGTTTAAGTACATTTTTGCATGTTGTTTTTGCAGCATTGAGATTTACTGCCAATCAGACACTTTTCTGTGCAGCTCATGAATGCAGTGGCCAATCAGATTAGTCAGCGCTGAAATGCTCGCGCTCTTTGGTGCGCACCTGGGTTCGATTGACGTCAGAGTTCGGTTTGTTTGGATGATGTGAACGCTGGTGCGCACCCGGTAACTGTACCCATGCCCGCTTAAAAAGGGTGGTCTGGGGTACAGTTCATGTGTACTCCGGTGCGCTTTGCTGCTGATGTGAACGCAATCATACCAATCGTGGAAGTGAACTGCTATTAATTAAATTATTTGATAAAATAATAAAGAGTATTTATTATCCAGCAGGGGCAGTGGAGAGGAGAGCAATCGAGCTCTGGTTCGGACCAGGCAATCGAACCGAATGTGAAAGCACCCTAAAGGCCCGTACACACCGGGACGAATATCGGCGCGCGTTATTCGCCAGCGTTTTTCAATATATATCGCCCTTTGTTTAGTCATGAGGCGTTAAACGTCGGCGAATATCGCGCGCGAAATTCGTCCCGGTGTGTACGGGCCTTAAGAGATTTGTTTTGCAGATTCAGTAATTATTACAGGATTTTTTGCATAACTTGCGCTAGACTTGACTAACCTCATCATCTTTGGTGTGAACGGGCTTTTATACTTGCGTGACTTGTGTATGTCCCCAGGATGATTGCCTTGATTGTGCTGAAGAAAGTTGTTTGTGGCTAATGGGCTTCCCATTGAGCATGTAATTCTGGGAGACAGCCTTTGTCTCTCGAGTCTCAGCTGAACATGCGCCTGCCACAAGGAGATTTCGACAAGGCCTCAGCATATTTTTACGGATTTTGCGAGAGATCAGCGCCTCTGCTAAAATTTAGACTTGAGAGGCTTCACGGGTTTCGTTCTCGGCAGACAACACATTACATGGCAGAGCACTTTCTGCACCGCATGCTATTCTCAATGGCTATGTAATGGGATGCAGTAACATCACACAACTTTGCCATATGTTTTGAGAATAAGAGCTGTGTTCGCTTATTTTATCGCTGTTTAATAGAAAATAAAGCAGCAAGCCACAAGAGGTCATGTGTATCAGTAATTATACCAGAGTTAAAGGAAAAAAATTACTGATTTGATATCATTTGCTCTCCCATAACCCAAAATAACCTTATTTTATGCAGACATCACAAAAAGGAGATGTTTAGTTCAGTGTTATTTTAATATTATTTCTGTGCTGTTGTTATAGTTTTATAATTTTTTTGAATTTGCTTTCATTTTTATATTTTCAGTTTTCTTTTTTCTTTTAAGGTTTACTAATTTTGTGTTTTTATTCATATTTATATATATATATAATTGTTATATTTTCAGTTTAAAATTGTTCAATTTTAATTTAGTAATTGTATGTGCTTATGTCATTTTTATGAATTTAAATATTTCTATATAGCTAATTTATTTTTATTACAGTTTCTTGTGTGCTTTTGTCATTTTTTATTAGTTTTATTTTTTGTTTAATATCTCTTTATAGATTTAATTATTTTTATATTCCCAGTTTTATTAATTTTTTTATTCAAGTTTCAGTATTTGTATGTGCTTTTATCTTTTTGTATTATTTTTAGTTGTTGTTGTTTTTATTTAGGCTTAGTTTTAGTAATTTTTTTATACTATAACTTATTTTATTTCAGTTTTGTTTTGCCAAGCATCATTTCTTATTTTCAGTTTTTTCATCAGATATTTATATTTTATTAAATTTATTTTGGCTTTATTTTCAATTTCCAAAAAACTTTTTTAATAGTTGTAGTTAATAATAACAACTCCTGACAATACCTGAGTGTTAAGGTTGTCATATGCAGCTATATGCTGCGAAATTAAAATGTAAAAATTCAAACAAAGTGCATCCCATCTCGATCAGTCGATTTTGAGATAATTTTCTTCAGACCTGTCACAAAGTATTTTGAGGAACTGTTTTTGGTTCACAACATGGCTCATCCAATCAGATTTTAGCATTTCCATTTTCTCGTATAATGTCTTATATTCAATGATTTACACATTTTCTCGTTCTTCTCCATAGGCGGCTTCTTCAGCCCTCAGCAGCTTGGGTCACGTGTACACGGCCATCGGCGACTATCCCAACGCCCTGGCCAGCCACAAGCAGTGCGTCCTGCTGGCCAAACAGTCCAAGGATCAGCTCTCCGAGGCTCGGGAGCTGGGCAACATGGGAGCCGTCTACATCGCCATGGGTGACTTCGATAACGCCGTGCAGTGCCACGAACAGCACCTGAGCATCGCCAAGAGCCTCGGCAACAAGCGCGAGGAGGCGCGCGCCTACAGCAACCTGGGAAGCGCGTACCACTACCGCCGCAACTTCGACAAGGCCATGTCCTACCACACACACGTGCTGGAGCTCGCACAGGAGCTTGAGGAGAAGAGCATCGAAATGAGGGCGTACGCGGGGCTGGGACACGCCGCCCGATGCATGCAGGACCTGGAGAGAGCGAAGCAGTATCACGAACAACAGCTCAGCATCGCAGAAGGCCTGAAGGACCGCGCCGCTGAGGGCAGGGCTTCGTCGAACCTGGGTGAGGATTACATTCTTCACAAACGATTCCTGCTGGAAAAAAACATCTTAAACCAGACCAAGCTGGTTTGCTGATCTTCTAGCTTGGGCTGCGTTTCCCAAAAGCATCATAAGCTGAAGTACATCGTAGACCCATTGAAACCAATGGAGCTACGATCAACCTCAGGCTTACAATGCTTTTGGGAAATGCAGCCCTCATCCGGTTTTTAGCTACCACTGGACCAACTAAACCAGCTTCCAAAGCTGAGAGACCAGCCTAAACCAGCTAAGATCATCAGAAAACCAGCTAAGACTGGTTTAAGATGGCCTTTTTAGCTGGAAATAACAATATCTACATTGCTTCAAGCTGTTATTTTGCCATATATTGAAAATGGACAGTAATTTACACTGTAGAGCTCCAGAAAATCATTAGCTGTTTTTGGCACTTTTCAGCCACTTTTGAACCAAATAAACCAGCTGCCCAAGCTGAGAGACAGCCTAAACCAGCTAATCCCATCAGCCAACTAGCTTAGACTGGTTTAAGATGGCCTTTTTAGCAGGAAATAACAATAACAGCATGGTTAAGTTGAATGTTCCAGCTGCTCTTTAGCCAAAATGTTGAAAATTGACAGTCATTTACACTGTAGCGCTCCAAAAAAGTCTGTCTTTTAGTTGGTTTGAGCACTTTTCAGCCATTTTTGGATCAAATAAACCAGATTCCCAAGCTAAAAGACCAATTTAATCCAGCTAAGATCATCAACAAACCAGCTTAGACGGATTCATATTGTTGAACTCCAAAAGGACTGTAAAAGTAGTTAGTATAGCTTGTGTGCTAATGAAACAAGTATAATGAAAGTTATGGGAGGAACGAATTTTGAACTGAGCTTTTGCTGTAAATTTCCATGTTAAATATTCAAACATGATGCATCCCATTACGATCAGTGATGACCTGGTTTGCTGGTCTTCAAACCTGCTCAGGCTGGTATGTCTTTTAGCTACGGTTGGCAGAGCCGATCCTCCCTATACGCAAAGTATGCATGTTGCGTAGGGCCTCCGAAACACCAGGTGGGGCCCCTTCTTCTCAAAGATGATTTCATTTCAGTTTTTTTTATTGTGGTTATGAAAACATGAATTTTTAATGTGGTGTGCTGTCGGCCTTTTTACATAACATCCAACTTAGTCAAATCATGTAATGTCGTATACAGTCTACATGCCTTTTTTGCTCAATACTAAAAATATATTCCATATAGTGCCACGGAACAAATTTAAATAGTTTTGCTGAATAAATAATTAAATTGTTCACATTTCTAGGTGAACTATTCCTTTAATTAAACACAAAACTGGCAGAAATAAAAATTCAAAGCCTCCTCAAGAAAATAAATTAAGGCCAATACATAATGTTATTAGCTTGAAATATACAGTCATGATTGCTTTTGCACATAGCGTTTGTCTAATTATTAAAAACAACAGCGTGAATGAATATTTATGGTTCTATTTCCAGTTTAGCGGCTCGATGACTCAGTCATCTAGAACCTTCCTCCTGCAGCAGGCTCTGCGGCGGCACTAAAGCATCGGTGTGCGAGACGTACGCTGGATAAATTGGAGCCGTCGAAACCAAGTGTTTCAAAGCCCGTCTAATCTCTCACTCTGACTTTTATTGCTGCAATCTCACGTTCTCTCCCTCAGACAGCGGCTCCATCAATCTGATCCGAAACGCTCGCTGCTCTCAGATAAATAAATAGATGAACTCCCAAAAGAAAGATTTTCCCACAGGACTGTTAATATCAGATTTACAGTGGAGTGCACACTTCAGGAGTGAAATCAGGCGGTCTGGACTAGATTTTGACATTTTTTGAGGAAAATGTGAGTGTATGACTCTCCACAAATGTATTATTTAGGCCATTTTTTAAATAGTTTACTTTGCATATATATGTTTTATTTTAGTATTGACTTTCAAAGTTCTGTTATGTTTCGACAATTATCGCCAATTGCATCATAACTAGGGGTTAAGGATTCACTCATTTCCTCAATGCATCGATTACAAATCCTGCCGTTGTATATCATAGATCTTAAAACATGGGTTTTTAATATTTGTGTCAGTCAATAATCAATTAAAAATGCTAAAAATCTAATGAATCTTATATTTATTATTTAATTATTTAACCCATTTTATCATCAGGCAGCAATGTTCTTTCAGTTTTATTTAATTTTGTTATATTTTGAATTAGTTTTTAATTTTTTTATTTTTATTTTGTTCGAGTGATTTTATGTGTTTTGTTATTTTTATCAGTTTTAAATACTTCTATATAGCTTTATTTTTTTATTTTTTTTGGTATTTTTATGTTCATTTTTATTGTTTTTTTTAATTTCTATATATTTTGTATTTATTTTTATTTCTGGTTTGATCATTTTGCTACTTCAACTTAAGTTATTTGTCAAGGCAACATTTGTATTTGTTTATAATTATATTTTTAATAAAGAATTATGATTTAAATTTATAATTTTAATATGTAACAATTTCAAGTGTGGTAATTTTAGTACTTCAACTTAAGCTTTATTTTAATTGTAATTTTATTATAATTAAAAATATATTTCTATGTAGTTTTATTTTTTTTAATTTATTTAAGGTTTGATAATTTTACTACTTCAACTGTATTTATTACAGGTAGCTGCCAAGGCAGCATGTGTATTTTTTATAATTATAATTTTTTAATAACAATTTATAATTGTATTTATTTTATTTATAATGTTGAGTGTTTTTAGGTTTAGGTTTTTCACCTAATATTATTATTTTCTTACCTTTATTTTATTACAACGCTGTTATTCAGTTCAGGAAGAGTTGCCTGTCAAAGTTGAATAATTATGGCTGGAGCTTTGTTCAGATCTCTAACCATAAGTATGCGTTGTAGTACTAGTTAAACCCTCACCATTGCAGTCTTTAAATTGCCATCTGTTCTGTTTGTGCAAACTCGAAGTGTTGATGAATTTGCGTAGTAACACAAGGTAGTCCGTAGGGTGATATTTATGTCCTGTGAAGCTCTCGTGGAAAAAAAATTAATTCATTTGTTTTCCCTTTTGCGTACAGCCATGATAAATTTGTATTGAAAGCGTGTACGATCAGGTGAGCTCATTTAAAACGGGGATATAAATATTACTAGATTACTCCCAGCGTCTCTGAACAGGTTTATTGTTGAGAGCTAATGATGTAGGAGAGCTTGCACAGATGAGATGCGCTCGCGGTGAGTAATGTGTCCTCTGCACACTCATGCTAAGCTTTAGCCAACATCCCTGCACTCCTTCAATCACCGGCCATGACGCCATCTGATCGATCCGAATTATTAATAGCTGGAAGGGCTGAGAGAAAAGTAGCGCTTACAAAATGAACAATCTCGCGCGCAGTGAGAGACCTGGAAGTGCACAAATTGATCTCACTGTCAAAGGTGGAATCTGAGAAGCCAGCAGATATTTAAAGGTAAAGCAGCCGTGTTTGATTAAAGGTTAAAGATGTTTACTCAAAGACTGATTTGGCTCAACAAACATGTTTTATTAGCCACCCATGTCGATATCTATAATATGCACCTAAAAGTCATGTAGTCGATACCAGAGTGCAGCAGTAAAATCCCATTCATTTTCTCCTTAGAGAAATAGATTTTTAATAGTAACAGATAAACCTTTCAAGTAGAAGAAACAAATCTGTATGATTTCTACTTTTATTCAGCTGTTTATTTATTTATTTAATTTTTAAATAATTAATTATTTTAGCCTAATCGAAGCCTTACATAATTCTATTTTATCATATTTAATAATTGCATAAATTAATTGAATATAATATTTAAAATAATTCTAAATTTAAATATATTTATAGTCAGTTACTTTAAGACAGTAATTTCCCATTATACTGTTTTATTAGATTTTTATTATAACAGAGTTTAAGTGTGCAGTCTTGTACCTTTGCCTTTTAGTTATTTTCTGATATTTTTGGCATCTAATAAAAATGTGTAATGTTGAAGTCATTAGATGTTATACAATTCTGGAGAAAATTGTTTGGCAAATACATAATAAAGGTTACTGAAAAAGTGAGCATTCATGCATTAAAAAGCCTAATTTTGTGATTTGTCTGTCATTTCCATAATTTTTGCCTTGCATTATGGTTAGAATTTTCTCATAACAGAATTTAAGTAAACAATCTCAAGCCTTTCTTTTTATCATTTGCAAATATTAGTGCTGTCAAACGATTAATCGCAGCCAAAATAAAAGTTTTGTTTACATAATAATGTGCTGTGTATATTTATTATGTATATATATATAATATACATACAAACATATGCATGTATATATTTAAGAAAAATTGTATGTTTATTAAATATATTTATATATAATATAAGAATATAAATGTATATGCACAAAAATATTTCCAAAATATATGCTGTATGTGAGTGTATCTATATATACATCATAAATATACACAGTACAGACACATATATTATGTAAACAAAAACTTTTGAATGCGATTAATCGTTTGACAGCACTAATTTTAAATGTAATAAAAGTTTGTAAAGTCATTTGACAAATGTAAAAAAATTCTGAAGAAAATTATTTAGAAAAATATGCAATCAAGGCTATTAAAAAAGTGCATTCAAAATCCTAATTTTGTAATTTGTCCATAATTTTTTACAATGCATGGTTATAATTTTGTCATGACAGAATTTATTTGCAAATATTTTTGGCATATAATAAAAGTTTGTAATGTTTAACTCATTTGACCAATTTTCTGAAAATCTGGAGAAAATTAATTGGAAAAATACAGATTCAAGGCTATTAAAAATGATTTCTCAGTTTGACCACAGTGGCAGTAGTCCATACTAACAGTGCTGTAGAAAGACTGATAGCACTGCATTTCCTTTCTTGTATTTTAGCAGTGACTATAAAAGTACGATTAAGTTTCAATAAGTATTAATATTTTGATCATATTTCACTCGGTCTGGATGGAAGCTCAAAGGTCTGTTCCTCTAGTACACCGGGAACACGTTTCCTTCTGCTGCAAGCCCAGAAAACAGCTTATTTCCCGCTCAGGAGTATCGCTTTAATGCTCCATCTCGACTCATATTTTATTAAAACAGGTTTTGAGTTTGGTTGTTGTTGCGATATTTAAGCAGGGTGAATCTGATCTCTGTTGGGATAGTGCTGAGTGGACGGTAACCAGAGGCTTTATTCTCCTCCGCGAGAGCCGCAGGACATAAACACACACTTCAGAAGCGTGAGAAGACGAGTGTGCTCATGGCTTTAGCAGTATGTTTGTGGGTTCAGAAGTGTGTGTGGTTCAGCAGTATTAGGGTTTCAGTATTGTTAGTATGTTCAGAAGTCAGTAAGGGTGTGTGGTTATCAGTCTGGGTCAGTGTGTGGGTCGTGTGTTATTAGGGTTTCAGTATTGTTAGTATGTTTGTGGGTTCAGAAGTGTGTGTGGTTCAGTACGGTTATCAGTCTGGGTCGTGTGTTATTAGGGTTTCAGTATTGTTAGTATGTTTGTGGGTTCAGAAGTGTGTGTGGTTCAGTAGGGTTATCAGTCTGGGTCGTGTGTTATTAGGGTTTCAGTATTGTTAGTATGTTTGTGGGTTCAGAAGTGTGTGTGGTTCAGTACGGTTATCAGTCTGGGTCGTGTGTTATTAGGGTTTCAGTATTGTTAGTATGTTTGTGGGTTCAGAAGTGTGGTGGTTCAGTACAGTCTGGGTCGTGTGTTATTAGTGTTTCAGTATTGTTAGTATGTTTGTGGGTTCAGAAGTGTGTGTGGTTCAGTCTTTATCAGTCTGGGTCGTGTGTTATTAGGGTTTCAGTATTGTTAGTATGTTTGGAGGTTCAGAAGTGTGTGTGGTTCAGTAGGGTTATCAGTCTGGGTCGTGTGTTATTAGGGTTTCAGTATTGTTAGTATGTTTGTGGGTTCAGAAGTGTGTGTGGTTCAGTAGGGTTATCAGTCTGGGTCGTGTGTTATTAGGGTTTCAGTATTGTTAGTATGTTTGTGGGTTCAGAAGTGTGTGTGGTTCAGTAGGGTTATCAGTCTGGGTCGTGTGTTATTAGGGTTTCAGTATTGTTAGTATGTTTGTGGGTTCAGAAGTGTGTGTGGTTCAGTAGGTTATCAGTCTGGGTCGTGTGTTATTAGGGTTTGTGGGTTCAGTGTGTGTGGTTCATTGTTGGGTCGTGTGTTAGTATGTTTATGTGGTTCAGAAGTGTGTGTGGTTCAGTAGGGTTATCAGTCTGGGTCGTGTGTTATTAGGGTTTCAGTATTGTTAGTATGTTTGTGGGTTCAGAAGTGTGTGTGGTTCAGTAGGGTTATCAGTCTGGGTCGTGTGTTATTAGTGTTGTTTCAGTAGGGTTATCAGTCTGGGTCGTGTGTTATTAGTGTTTCAGTATTGTTAGTATGTTTGTAGGTTCAGAAGTGTGTGTGGTTCAGTACGGTTATCAGTCTGGGTCGTGTGTTATTAGGGTTTCAGTATTGTTAGTATGTTTGTGGGTTCAGAAGTGTGTGTGGTTCAGTAGGGTTATCAGTCTGGGTCGTGTGTTATTAGGGTTTCAGTATTGTTAGTATGTTTGTGGGTTCAGAAGTGTGTGTGGTTCAGTAGGGTTATCAGTCTGGGTCGTGTGTTATTAGGGTTTCAGTATTGTTAGTATGTTTGTGGGTTCAGAAGTGTGTGTGTTCAGAAGTGTGTGTGGTTCAGTAATGTTAGTATGTTTGTGGGTTCAGGTCGTGTGTGGTTCATTAGGTTTTCAGTATTGTTAGTATGTTTGTGGGTTCAGAAGTGTTAGTATGTTTGTGGGTTCAGTGTGTCTGGGTCGTGTGTTATTAGGTTGTGTTATTAGGGTTTCAGTATTGTTAGTATGTTTGTGGGTTCAGAGTGTGTGTGGTTCAGTACGGTTATCAGTCTGGGTCGTGTGTTATTAGGGTTTCAGTATTGTTAGTATGTTTGTGGGTTCAGTGTGGTTCAGAAGTGTGTGTGTTATTAGTTCAGTAGGTTGTTTGTGGGTTCATGTGTGTGTGGTTCAGTAGTCTGGGTGTGTGTTATTTAGGTTTCGTGTGTTGTTTGTGGGTTCATTGTGTGGTTCAGGGTTTCAGTCTGGGTCGTGTGTTATTGTTAGTATGTTTGTAGTTCAGAAGTGTGTGTGGTTCAGTACGGTTATCAGTCTGGGTCGTGTGTTATTAGGTTTCAGTATTGTTAGTATGTTTGTGGGTTCAGAAGTGTGTGTGGTTCAGTAGGGTTATCGGTTATTAGGTTTCAGTATTGTTAGTATGTTTGTGGGTTCTGGTCGTGTGTTGGGTCGTGTGTTTATTAGTGTTTCAGTATTGTTAGTATGTTTGTGGGTTCAGAAGTGTGTGTGGTTCAGTAGGGTTATCAGTCTGGGTCGTGTGTTATGTGTTATTAGGGTTCAGAAGTGTGTGTGGTTCAGTATTGTTGGGTCGTGTGTTAGTAGTTTGTGGGTTCAGAAGTGTGTGTGGTTCAGTAGGGTTATCAGTCTGGGTCGTGTGTTATTAGTGTTTCAGTATTGTTAGTATGTTTGTGGGTTCAGAAGTGTGTGTGGTTCAGTAGGGTTATCAGTCTGGGTCGTGTGTTATTAGGGTTTCAGTATTGTTAGTATGTTTGTAGGTTCAGAAGTGTGTGTGGTTCAGTAGGGTTATCAGTCTGGGTCGTGTGTTATTAGGGTTTCAGTATTGTTAGTATGTTTGTGGGTTCAGAAGTGTGTGTGGTTCAGTACGGTTATCAGTCTGGGTCGTGTGTTATTAGGGTTTCAGTATTGTTAGTATGTTTGTGGGTTCAGAAGTGTGTGTGGTTCAGTAGGTTATCAGTCTGGGTCGTGTGTTATTAGGGTTTCAGTATTGTTAGTATGTTTGTGGGTTCAGAAGTGTGTGTGGTTCAGTACGGTTATCAGTCTGGGTCGTGTGTTATTAGGGTTTCAGTATTGTTAGTATGTTTGTGGGTTCAGAAGTGTGTGTGGTTCAGTACGGTTATCAGTCTGGGTCGTGTGTTATTAGTGTTTCAGTATTGTTAGTATGTTTGTGGGTTCAGAAGTGTGTGTGGTTCAGTACGGTTATCAGTCTGGGTCGTGTGTTATTAGGGTTTCAGTATTGTTAGTATGTTTGTGGGTTCAGAAGTGTGTGTGGTTCAGTACGGTTATCAGTTGGGTCGTGTGTTATCAGTATTGTTAGTATGTTGTGGTTCTGGGTCGTGTGTTGGGTCGTGTGTTATTAGGGTTTCAGTATTGTTAGTATGTTTGTGGGTTCAGAAGTGTGTGTGGTTCAGTAGGTTATCAGTCTGGGTCGTGTGTTATTAGGGTTTCAGTATTGTTAGTATGTTTGTGGGTTCAGAAGTGTGTGTGGTTCAGTACGGTTATCAGTCTGGGTCGTGTGTTATTAGGGTTTCAGTATTGTTAGTATGTTTGTGGGTTCAGAAGTGTGTGTGGTTCAGTAGGGTTATCAGTCTGGGTCGTGTGTTATTAGGGTTTGTTAGTATGTTTGTGGTTCAGTATTGTTGGGTCGTGTGTTAGTATGTTTGTGGGTTCAGAAGTGTGTGTGGTTCAGTAGGGTTATCAGTCTGGGTCGTGTGTTATTAGGGTTTCAGTATTGTTAGTATGTTTGTGGGTTCAGAAGTGTGTGTGGTTCAGTAGGGTTATCAGTCTGGGTCGTGTGTTATTAGGGTTTCAGTATTGTTAGTATGTTTGTAGGTTCAGAAGTGTGTGTGGTTCAGTACGGTTATCAGTCTGGGTCGTGTGTTATTAGGGTTTCAGTATTGTTAGTATGTTTGTGGTTCAGAAGTGTGTGTGGTTCAGTAGGTTATCAGTCTGGGTCGTGTGTTATTAGGGTTTCAGTATTGTTAGTATGTTTGTGGGTTCAGAAGTGTGTGTGGTTCAGTAGGGTTATCAGTCTGGGTCGTGTGTTATTAGGGTTTCAGTATTGTTAGTATGTTTGTAGGGTTCAGAAGTGTGTGTGGTTCAGTAGGGTTATCAGTCTGGGTCGTGTGTTATTAGTGTTTCAGTATTGTTAGTATGTTTGTGGGTTCAGAAGTGTGTGTGGTTCAGTAGGGTTATCAGTCTGGGTCGTGTGTTATTAGTGTTTGTTATATGTTTGTTGGGTTCAGTGTGTGTGGTTCATTGTTGGGTCGTGTGTTAGTATGTTTGTGGGTTCAGAAGTGTGTGTGGTTCAAGTGTGTGTGGTTCAGTATTGTTAGTATGTTTGTGGGTTCAGGGTTATCAGTCTGGGTCGTGTGTTATTAGGGTTTGTTAGTATGTTTGTGGTTCAGTGTGTGTGGTTCATTGTTGGGTCGTGTGTTAGTATGTTTGTTGGGTTCAGAAGTGTGTGTGGTTCAGTCTGGGTCGTGTGTTAGGGTTATATTGTTAGTATGTTTGTAGTTCAGTCTGGGTCGTGTGTTATTAGGGTTTGTTAGTATGTTTGTGGGTTCAGTGTGTGTGGTTCATTGTTGGGTCGTGTGTTAGTATGTTTGTGGGTTCAGAAGTGTGTGTGGTTCAGTAGGGTTATCAGTCTGGGTCGTGTGTTATTAGGTTTCAGTATTGTTAGTATGTTTGTGGGTTCAGAAGTGTGTGTGGTTCAGTAGGTTATCAGTCTGGGTCGTGTGTTATTAGGTTTCAGTATTGTTAGTATGTTTGTGGGTTCAGAAGTGTGTGTGGTTCAGTAGGGTTATCAGTCTGGGTCGTGTGTTATTAGGGTTTCAGTATTGTTAGTATGTTTGTGGGTTCAGAAGTGTGTGTGGTTCAGTAGGGTTATCAGTCTGGGTCGTGTGTTATTAGTGTTTCAGTATTGTTAGTATGTTTGTGGGTTCAGAAGTGTGTGTGGTTCAGTAGGGTTATCAGTCTGGGTCGTGTGTTATTAGGGTTTCAGTATTGTTAGTATGTTTGTGGGTTCAGAAGTGTGTGTGGTTCAGTAGGGTTATCAGTATTGTTAGTATGTTTGTGGGTTCTGGGTCGTGTGTTGGGTCGTGTGTTATTAGGGTTTCAGTATTGTTAGTATGTTTGTGGGTTCAGAAGTGTGTGTGGTTCAGTAGGGTTATCAGTCTGGGTCGTGTGTTATTAGGGTTTCAGTATTGTTAGTATGTTTGTGGGTTCAGAAGTGTGTGTGGTGGTTCAGTTAGGGTTATGTCTGGTCGTGTGTTAGTCTGGGTCGTGTGTTAGGGTTCAGGGTTTTAGTGTGGTTAGCAAGGGCTGTTAGTATGTTTTAGTGTGGTTAGAGCACAATATGAGAAAAAATCGAATCAGTTTTTCAAATTAAAACAAACAGGTGAAATTTTTAACGTTTCAAAAATCTAATCAGTGATTATTATTATTATAAAAAATAAAGTAAATATGGAATATTGCTTGTATTATTTCATTATATTATGAAAAATATAATAATAACAACAATCATATTTCAGTTTACAAAACAATATTATAATGACAATAATATTAGTGACTTAAATATTGTTAGCAGTAAGTGTGCTTTCAGTAGGGAAAAAATCGAATTGATTTTTCTGATCAAAATTGCTTATTATTAAGAGCTTTACAATTTGGAAATGTTTTAATTATATATCAATATGACTATAACATAATTATAATGGAATGAAATTGTATTATTATGATTATTATTACTGAATAAAATATTAAAATAAACATACTACTTGTATTGTTTCACTATAAAATTAAGAAAAAGAATATTTGTGAAAAAGAATATAATAATAATAATAATAATAATACGTTTTTCAGTGTTTATTTGTAGAGATGCACAAATTGGCCTAAATTAATTGCAAATATATATCTATATAAATAATTCTAATAATTATTATTGTATGATTATTATTACTAAATAAATATATTAAATAAAATAAGAAATATTACCCTACTTGTAAGTTGTGTTATTTCAGTGTAAAATTAAGATGTATTTTTTAGTACAATAGTAATGTTTATGGCTTAAGTACTATTAGCTGTGTGTGATTCAGTAGGTTAACCGTCGTGTGGGAAATTTTCTCTCATGAGTTTTTTTTAGAACATTACACATTGTTGATTTTCATTTTCTATGCTCCATAGCTGTAGGCAGAATATTAGTGGTTTATCTCATTTCTTTTTCCTTAGATTAATATTCCGAGTCATTTAAAGACCCATGGAGCTGCTTTAGAACTAATTCTCCTCTCTGATGAAGTGAATAGCTTCTCATGAAGTAAAGTAAATCATAATCTTTTAATGAAAATCCACACTGGTTGTGCTCATACTTAGGTTCTGGGTAATCAGGTTTAGATATTTCATATTGTCCATTCATACATTTCTGAGAATTTAAATGTGCTTAACAGTCTGGAAAAATCTGGAACAAAATAAATATATTATCATTTAGAAAATGTTATATATCATTTTATTTAAAATATCATTATTTGTATAATTATTTATATATAAAATAATAATTTATGAAATATTTGATAAGACCAGCACTGTTTGGTTAATAATTAGTTATCTGTTGCTAAACAACTCACTGTAACATTCTCCAATCCATTGGATTTCATCACCGGAGGGGTTTATAACTCAGGGCGCTCACCCCTTCTCAAAATTACAGGTGTAAAACATTGCTTAAAGAAGCGTTAAAAGCATCATTAGCACGAGGTTAAAATGCATTAACCCCGGGTTAAGTGTAGTGCGTAAAGGCTGTTTGATGTGCTGCTTTGACAGTCGTTACCAGCGGTCTCGTTTGAGGCTCTGTTTCCACAGACAGTCGTTTAGTGCCGTCTCCAGCACGCTGCGGCAGTGCGCCAAAACCACCAGGGATAAAGCGGAAACAGAGTATTTGGAAATTCCAAAATAGATCTTCAAAACGGTTCGAGAATTCCAAAGATTTCCGCAGGCCAGACTCCCGTTACTCTGACATTAAGAGGGTGTTTATCAACAATCTGCGGCTGCTGAAAAACACTAACCGCGCTTTGCTTAGCTAAAAGTGGAAGCAGAGAATAAACACAACTTCTTCTGCAACAGACTTAATGTCAAATTAATGCATCTGGCAAACTGTTGCCAGCAGCAGTGTTCAACTGTTTTACTCTTCGTCTGAAGCCAACAACAAAGCTGACCCTAGACTCGCAAGAATCTTCAAAGTCTGCCATTTGTTTGTCTTCATTTTCCCTAGGGATTTTCAAGACGGGCTCTGAGCTATAAATCATACGGCAGAATATCGGGCCTAGTTAGCGTTCGCGTTTGAATGGGAGGAGACGAGACGGGAATGGTTTTGAGAGACACACAGGAATCATAACAAAGGAAAATAGCTGTGGAACCGACCGACATGCCTGCTGAAATACAGCTGCACTTATTATTATTATGTTTTCGCTTTCTGTCAGCTGCTTCTCTTTTCACTCACTTTGCGTACAATTTTGGTTTCCGTTAAATAAGTAGAGTGTATGTTTGAGGTGAAGACATTAAGAGGGGTCGTTTCGAGTCACCAGTGTTTTTCAGCCTTGAACCAGCTGCAAAATGAATCACAACATTACAGACTTTGTTTTGAAGCAAAAACATTTGAAAATTTGAATATAAGACAAATCTACTGTAGAATTAATCTAATTTCCCATGAAGCGTTGATGATGGCAACAATACTAATATACAACTGCTGACTTGTGTTAATTTTACTTATAAAAACTAAAATTTACAAAAGTTTATTGTGAAATTGGAAGTGAAACTAACTTTGTCTTTTTTATATATATGTTTTATGGTCACATTATTTATAGTTTGTTATATTTTCATATTTATATAATATTTAATATATTATATAATATTGTTTTATATATATATATATATGTGTGTGTGTGTGTGTGTGTGTGTGTGTATATATTAGGGGTGTAACGGTTCACAAAATTCCCGGTTTGGTTCGATACGACACAGTGGTGTCACGGTTCGGTACGTTTTCGATATTGCGGGGCGGGGCAATTGGTTACGTCGCAATGTTGGAAATATTTCTGTTTTAAACCATGAAGGCGAGCCAATGGATATCACACAAGCACACGTTTGCACCAGGGTTTGCACACTGCAAACTAAACTTTAATCTCAGTCATTTCACTATAAGCAGAAAGTGAAAGTAAAAATGTAATGACGGAGTAATGACGGAGCTTTCGGCATCTGACGCCGCATATTCTCTCAGAGACAAAGAGAGACGAATATACTTCAACATATGCTGATAACGGTTTAGCCTATAGCTGTTTTCATTTATTCCCTTAATATTTCTCTTGTGGCCCGAATATACTGAAAAAAAGAGAAGAAACGTATTTTGTGTTAAACTGAAAAAAAGAGAAGAAACGTATTTTGTGTTAAATAAAAGCTTTTTATTTCATTTTTGAAAGTATGCTTGAAAGTGTTAAAAATTTCATTGATTTTTAATGAAGTGTTAATATTTTAAAGATATGACATTTAGGTAGGTATATTTTTAAAGTTAAAAAACATTTTAATTGAGGAGTTAAAAACATTTTAATTGAGGAGTAATCTATCCTCGCAGCATAATCTATCCTCGTGTCAGTTATGTAGTAATTATTGCGGGGCAAATTAATTGTACTTTTAATTTATTAATAAAAGTAACTTCATAATAATAATTGGCCTAATAAAAATAAGACTGTAACATACCTACATTAATTGGAAATGCACAACCAGGGCTCTAGACTCCTTCTTCATCCCACCGTCGCTCTTTTGCGACGAACTTTCTCAGTTGGTCGAACAAGCACAAAGCCTATTATTGCTAATATACAACATGGGATAAATTGCATGAACTGATGAACATAGTTTATAGTTATATGGTAACGAAAGTAGTTTATAGTTATATGGTAACTTTTTCTTTTTCGTCATTAGTATTATTTGTAATTTGAATTTTGTGATGGGGAATTCCTCTTTTTCTCTATTATAAGCCGTTTCAGATGCTTTTCGCTTTTGAATTTGCGATCTTGTACGTTTTACAAGTTTTACAAGAACATATATTTGTCTGTTTTGCTTATTACTCACCTTTCACTTTTTAAGACTAAAACAAAAGATGGATTCATTGTTATTCTTATTAAAAAGCAAACAACACATAAAACAGCAGGCTACAATGACAAACTAGCTTACATAATTTTTATGAACAAACTATGAACATGAGGCATGATACACCACATGGCATACACACATTATTATATATGGGCTATTATATTACAGAATGTTTAGCAAACACTGAGGAATAAAAATAAATAAGTAAAAGAAAGCAAATAAATAAGTAAAAGAAAGCTTAAAGTGAGGTAAACTTAAAGTGAGGTTTTTAAAATGAAAACAAAAAGCTTTTTAAAAGCAAAACTGAAAACAAAAAGAAAAGCAAAACTGGCTGTCGGTGACCGTGCTTGCATTTTTTCTGGCTGTCGGTGACAAGAATCAACATGTTCACAAGAATATCAACATGCAAGAAACTTCTCTGCTTTTAAGAAACTTTTTACTTTACTTTAGCGTGAAAACCAACTCCTCTGTTCGCTATCATTTCCACAATATTCGCATCGTTTTTGCCACGCGTTCACGCTCGTGCTGAGGCGGCGAGTATAAACCAGACTCTACACCAGAACCGCTCGCATTGAAAGCGCCTCTCTTTAGGTGATCAGTGCATGTGACTCTACAAGTGGGCCACGGCTCTGCAACGCTGTATGGAAGCAGACGCTTTGGAGCAGGCTGCGTTGTTGAGCGCAGTGCCACTGATATTTCACATTAAATATCAGAATTGATATTTCATGTTAAGCTCTTTTATTTTCCAAACATAAGAGGATTAGTCCAACGAACCGTTCGGTTTGTATGTGTACCAAACCGAAAGCCTTCGCTACACCCCTAGTTATAAATGTTGTGTGTATAAAAATATAGTGTGTGTGTGGTGTGTGTGTGTGTGTGTGTGTGTGAGAGTGTGTGTGTGTGTGTCTATATATGTGTTTGTGTGTGTGTGTGTGTGTGTGTGTGTGTGTGTGTGTGTGTGTGTGTGGTGTGTGTGTGTGTGTGTGTGTGTGTGTGTGTGGTGTGTGTGTGTGGTGTGTGTGTGTGTGTGTGTGTGTGTGTGTGTGTGTGTGTGTGTGGTGTGTGTGTGTGTGTGTGTGTGTGTGTGTGTTGTGTGTGTGTGTGTGTGAGTGTATGTATATGTGAAGATTTGTATATTGTTAGTGATTTATAGACAAACGTTACGACATAAAATTTAAAACGTATTTAACAACATGGAGTTTTTTTTGAGGGAAAGTTGCACCGAGTGTCCCTAATTTAGGTAGGTAGGTGTAGGGCTTATAAATCACATACTTTGTGATTGAGGGAAAGTAGAAATGCAGTAAAAAACCATTACGCCTATGGGGATCTAAACCATAAAAACTGTGTGTGTGTGAAGTGTGTGTATGTCATGTGTGTGTGTGTGTGTAGTGTGATTTGTATAAATATTAATAAATACATTTAATTTGTCAAATGAAGCTCACTATTTTTCCTCTCTTATCCCAGAAACCATCAAACATGTGTGTGTGTGTGTGTGTTGTGTGTTGTGTGTGTGTGTGGTGTGTGTGTGTGTGTGTGTGTGTGTGTGTGTGTGTGTGTGTGTGAGTGTGTTGTGTGTGTGTGTGTGGTGTGTGTGTGTGTGTGTGTGTGTGTGTGTGTGTGTGTGAGTGTGTGGTGTTAGTGTGTGTGTGTGTGTGTGTGTATTTTGTATAAATATTAATAAATATAATCTGTTGCTCATTACTTATCATTTGGGGAATTTGTCAAATAAGCCCTTTTTTGAAAAAAATCTATTTTTTTCCTCTCTTATCCCAGCAATAGCCCTTTGATTAACATTATTCATTTGCATATTTCAAAATTGATCATAAACATGTTATTGATAGTCACAGCCTTTTGAAATGTACTATATTAAGAATTCAACACATATCTGATATTTCAAAATTGTCATCATAACATGATTTTTGGAATTTAGTTGTCAAAATCTCTCAGAGTAAATGCAAGCTTCTATTATTAAATGAATGCTAAAGCAACACATATCTGACTGCTGGTTTGAGCTTTACCGAGTGTAAAAAGCGACAGCTGTCAGGAAGTTCAAGTAGCTAATTAATTCGACATCTCAGTAAAAATAAAATAAAAAAGTCATGGCGTTTCAGTCATTTGGGGTTGAAGATTGTGCCATTTTAAGATTAAATTAATACATTTCACATGCATTCGGGCGAAACGACTGCCTGGGGAGGGAAGTATTTTTAATGTTTGTTTGAAGGGCTTCCCAACACTCGTTCCACATAGCAGGGCATCAAAGCTGGAAAGACATCCTCAAAATCCCACTTCTGCTAATGTAGGCAGAGTCTAAGCGTCGTCTTTAGCCAAATACTGCAGCGTTGCAATTATCATTCACCGCTTAGAGCAGACACTGAGGAGTTTTTAACCTCTTCACTGACCTCCGATCAGTCTCCGATCCTGTTCCCAAGTCTCATCCGACCCTCTCCTGCATGTCAGCTCTGGGGATTTAACTTTAACGATGGGGCCATATGCATTCCTGCAGCGTCCGCAGGTGACCGTGTAATCCTCTTAACTGACCTATCAAAGAGGTGCTCTTTTTGTTTGTAGCCGTGACCCCGTTCTTAATATGAAATGCTGAAGATAAAGCTGACTGTGGTGTGACTGTCATAGTCCCAATGGCGCACATGCTGTTGCTTAAATTATGCAAATTTGCATCTTTTTGAGCTGTAAGCGAACTTATATTTATATTTATATTTTTTATAGAGTTTTTGTTATTGTGTTTTTATTTACATTTTATTATAACAACATTTAAAATATATTTAAATTGTATTAATATTAATTAATTAATGTTTTAGTATTATGAATTTTAAGCCAAGTTACATACCACCAGGGGGCACTCAACGTGCCACATTATTATAACAACTGCTGTAAATGATCCATTAGTTTAAGTAGTTTGTGCACATAAACACTCCCTACTGTTTGTGAATTAATAGCAGTCCCTTCTGTTAATTTGCAGACATTCAGGAGTATTTATGTCCTGACAGTGTAGAATTGTTCAGCTCAGCATTTTAGCTCAAGGAAGTTTTTTTAGGTCGTGTTAACACCATCTGTTGTGTTCCTAGCAGTCACATTGGACAGAGCCAGTACAAAAGTGCTTAAAAGTACAAGCAGGACCAGTTATTTAATAAAAACAGACCAGCAGGTGTTGGTTTCTTCCATCAAAGGTTCTGTGACTGGCACGTTTTGCTGTGCACGTCTCAAAGGATTCATTTTCAAACAAGCTTTTGTCTGAAGCTTTGCTCGCTGATAAATGAAGAATCATGGGGTTAAGTATTGATAATTAGCCACTGAAGACTGGGGCTATTTTAGAGGAAACATTTGTGAATAGAGAAGAGCTCTAATGGGCCCTCAGTGTCAGGATACCAGCTTGGCACTGGATCTAATTGGATTTACCACATGCTGGTAATCCTGCCTTGGCACATGAGTATTGACACTGAGCAGATGGGCAACCCCTCACCCATTCTGATACCCCCCGTCGCCTCCTGCTTCCACAAACGCAGAAGGACACGCTTGTGGCCCGTGATTCAGTCAGCAGACCGAACGAGTTCCCTCAAGATGCCAAACCACTCTGTCAACAGTGGGTCCACGACTGTCTAAAAAACACTTTATCTCACACACTACTTGCCTCCGATGTGTTTTCATTGGCATCCTATTGCCAGAGCTCATTTTCAGGTCAGCTGGCATCTCTGACAATTACACAAATGGTCGCCACAGACTTCCCCAGTTGTGCCCCACTGACACGTCTTGTTTTCCGCTCATCCCAGCAGTTTTCCTTATCCCCAATACTTAGCTATGACTTGCAAAGGAAAATAAACCCCGGTTAAAGCATACAGAGATGTGGTGGGACCACAAATAAAGTTTCCCATTGCTGGTGCCCTCAAACCCTTTTTCCCTCCGAAGTGTTCATTAGCCCTTTCCTCCCCTGTTCCTCTACTTTCCCCAAAGTACCGTACTGGAACCGGAGAGGCGGGACTGTAATGTTATGACGGTAATGATCATTTTGTGGAAAAGTGGTGAGGCAACATTAGGGGGACCCAAAATTTGCAAGAAGTCTCCCAGGACTGAGCAGATCTGGCTGTTTTGATTGTCATCGCCTCATACTGGCATATCTTTGGGGTGCAGAACTTTGATTGAAGGCGAGTCGAGACTACACAAATCAGATCAGATCTCATTTTTAATTAAATGATATTTCAACAAGCATCAGTGGGCTTTCTCAGATCTTATTCCCTTTTTTCAGTTGGATGATTTGCTTGGTGTACGTTGTAGTTCAGGGCTTTTTTCAATGTAAACTTAATCTTTAGCCTCTTTTATACAGATCGAAGATATCAAAAGCCATTTCGGTTATCCTGTGAAGGATGATAAGCACAATTCGACTGAATGAAACTATTCTTTTCTTCTTTACAGGAATCATTCACCAGATGAAAGGGGACTACGAGACCGCTCTGAAGCTGCACAAGGCTCATCTATCCATCGCCCAGGAGCTAAACGACTACGCCGCACAAGGCAGGGCGTATGGAAACATGGGCAACGCTTACAACGCCCTCGGTGCCTTCGACCAGGCCGTGCGCTACCACCGACAAGAGCTGCAGATTTCCATGGAGGTTAATGATCGTGCCTCGCAGGCTTCGACACATGGGAACCTGGCGGTGGCATACCAGGCTCTGGGGGCGCATGATCGGGCCTTGCAACATTATCAGAATCATCTGAACATTGCCCGAGAGTTGAGGGACATCCAGAGTGAGGCTCGTGCCTTGGGCAACTTGGGTAATTTCCACTGCTCTCGGGGAGAGTTTCCCCAAGCCGTACCCTACTATGAACAGTACCTACGGCTTTCCCCGGACTTGCAGGATATGGAGAGTGAAGGTAAGGTCTGTCACAACTTGGGATATGCACACTACTGTCTGGGAAACTTCCAGGAGGCGGTGAAGTACTACGAACAAGATCTGGCACTTGCTAAGGATCTCCACGACAAGTTGAGTCAAGCCAAAGCCTACTGTAATCTGGGCCTGGCCTTCAAGGCTCTTGGCGACTACACCAAGGCGGAGGAGTGCCAGAAGTACCTTCTTTCCTTGGCGCAGTCACTAAACAATTCGCAAGCTCGATTCCGCGCCTTGGGCAACCTGGGAGACATCTTCCTTTGCAAGAAAGACGTTCCCGGGGCTGTCAAGTTTTACGAGCAGCAGTTGTCCTTGGCGCACCAAGTCAAGGATCGCAAGATGGAGGCGAACGCCTACGCTGCATTGGGAGCCGCCTACCGGATGCTACAGAAGTTTGACAAGGCCTTAGGCTACCACACCCAGGAACTGGAAGTGTACCAGGAGCTGGGTGACATTCCAGGGAGAGTGCCAGGCTCATGGACACCTCGCAGGGCCGTCTACATGTCTCTTGGAAAGTACACACATGGCCTTTAAATGCTACGAGGAACAGCTTGAGCTCGCCAGCGACTGAAGGACCCCAGCGTTGAGGCCCAGGTTTACGGTAACATGGGTATTACGAAAATGAACATGGGAGTAATGGAGGAGGCATTTGATATTTTGAGCAACAGTTGGCGATGTTGCAGCAGCTCAGTGGCAATGAGGCCGTGCTTGACCGTGGTCGTGCTTATGGGAACTTGGAGACTGCTATGACTCGCTGGGAGATTTTGAAGAGGCAATTAAGTATTATGACCAGTATCTCTCCGTGGCACAGAGCCTCAACCATATGCAGGACCAGGAGAAGGCATACAGAGGTCTTGGTAATGGACACAGGTAAGAATTCAAGACCATTGTTGTGTTATTTATCATTTTAACACTAGCCCCAAACTTACTTGGACACACAAACGACACTTAGGTCTAAAACATATCAAACCATGTTGCATCTGCAAACAAATTATTTTTACTTGTCTTACTTTTAAAATATCCTTAAAATATGATACAGATACTTATAAATTTTCAGACTTGTTTTCATAGTTTGCATCTTGAATATAAGTGCATTTTGACTCACGGCACTGTTATATTTTTTAACTGTTTATACCTAAAATAAGTGTTAAAAAATGCCAGTGCAGTGAGACAAAATACACTTATTATAAAAATAAGACCTAATATCTTATGCAGTGTTGCATTTAGACTAAATTATTTCATGTTTTAAGGATTTTCAAATATTTTAACAGGAAAACAAGTATAAAAAAATCTTAAGAACTATATTAAGATCTCTTTTTAATGTCCATAACGAATTTGTGGTAAATAGATTTTGAGATTATCTTATATCTTGAGAGAAGTTTTAGATATTTTAGCTGGATATTCTGTTATCTGATCAAATAGCATTCATACATTTTTAAGTGTCAAAAGGATAGTTCACCCAAGAATGAAAATTAAAATTTGCCTTCAAGTTGTTTTAATCTGTATCTTTGTTGAGCACAGAAGATGTTTTTAACATGTTTCTGTTTTCATTCATGCAATGGAAGTCGATGGGATTCTAAGCAACACTTGACTCCGTTCGTAGACATTCATTTTTAATTATATTGACATGAGGATGAGTACATATTCCTTCAAGTGCCTAAATACGTTTTGACGCCACTGTAAAAACTGTGCAAAAGTACTAGTAATACTTCAATCTAATATGCTCTTATACAAGATTAGACTACTTTTTTTACATAGTGTGAGTGATTTATTAGCATTCTGGAGCTGTGGAGTTCTCGTGATGATGCAACAGGCTGCTTGTTATTCCAGTTGCTTCAGTCGATAGAGGCACTTACTGTATCAGGGCAGCATGAGGACTGACACCATGAGGTCAGCAGGCGGACACAAAACACTCTCACAACATGCAACAGATTGAAAAGGGAATTGTTTTGTATCAGAGCATGACCCCACCTTCAAGATGCATGCTGAAATGACAGTATGCAGGACTGCACCTCATGTACACAGAGATGCATACAGCATAAAAGCTTTTGTGCTTCTCACACCCAAACTGGGTCAGCAGCAGAATCTCTGCAAATTTCACCCTCTATTTTTATTTGCATGCTAGATTTTGAGTTAGTTTTTTTTTGTTACATGTAGTTTAGTGCTTATTTGCATTTCAATAGAAAGCATTTTTACTTGGTAAATAAGTTGCATGCTTGCTATTCACTGTGGGTAATATCACATATTTACAATATTTAATATTCTACAGGCAAATAAAAAATTAGGCAACATCTTAAATAGTGCAGTTATTTTAATGCACTTCTTATATGGCATTTCGTCGCTTAAAGGTGTCATTTACCATTTTGTGATCTCTCCTTATGACTTGTGAATATGAGAGATGTTTTAATAATAGCAAATACATTTGGAGTTCAGTTTTGTTCTGTGAATCATTCAAACTGATTAGTGAATCAATTTTAAAAACCGATTCAAAGATTTGCTGTTTGATCTCTCAATTACATTCATGTTAGTCAATGTGTTATAAATATCATGTGTCATGATAAACAGCATCATTTAACTGTAATTGTGTATTTTTAGTACATATTAATATAAAAAATTGCATTCTGTGAACATTTTTGAGAGATAACGCAAATTAATCTTTGAATCAGAGTTTTAAATCGCTTCAGTGATGTTGAACCATTGCATTGCAAATACAGAAGTATTGAATATATTGTATTTAGCTGTTGATCCTAACTCTTGACACTCTTGCATTAGGATTGTATTTTATGAAACACGATTGCACAGTACTTTTGTCCTCAACAGGAGATTTATTGTTTTATGATTAGATTTTTAACTTCTTTTAGTGAAATAACTCCTGGTTTGATAATGTTATCTAATGAAATAGCATTCACACAGTTTTGTTTAAAACACTGATTTATTTTTGTTTTCATTTATTTGTTTGCTTTAAAAATCACATTAGTCCATGTGGCAAAACTGCAACATTTATTTTAGTACATTTAAATATAAATGCCATATGTGAAAATTTTTTGAGAGATAATGAGAACAAATCTTTGCGTTTTGTATCTATTTGCTTATATTGAGCCATTGGATTACAAATACATAAACTTGCTCTTGATGTGGCATTTCATACTCTAAAAAAATCCTAATGCAAAGTTACACAATACTTTTAAGCCCGGTTTCACAGACAGGGCTTAGACTAAACCAGGATTAGGCCATAGTTCAATTAGGACATTTAATAAATGTGCTTAGAAAAAAACATTACTGGTGTGCATCTTAACAAAACAAAGACACTGATATATTTTAAGATCAGTCAGTGCAAGTTTATTTCAGTTATAACAGCTTAGACTTAAGCTTAAGTCTTGTCTGTGAAACCAGGGGTAAGTCTTCAACAACAGCTTTGTTTTTAAGATTTGATTTCAAATACCCTTAGTTTGATATTCTGAAAGTGGTTTCAAGTGGAGATGGTTTGCCAAAAAAATAAAAACAATGACTCAATTTCTTAACTCTAATTCTAAGATTTATTTTCCTGATTTCTCAAAAAAGTGAGTTGTTCTGTGCGCAGCTATGCACTCCATACATGTCTACCCAGCATCCTCGCGTGATGCGCCACGCATCCTTTTTAATTAACATCCAATCAGCCCTTTAAGCGTTCCAGCTCCCATCACAAACCCTAGTGGATTCTGCTTACCTGCAAGTATATGGGCATAGAAAATATGATGAATGGTTTGCTGCAGGGGCCTGTCAGAGCTCGACGCTGAGGATTGTGGGAAGAGAACTCACACCGGCCCGCAATGACCAACCTCATCCAAACCCAAACCCCCGTCCTTCCCGCAGTCCAACGGAAGGTAAATTACACTGTCAGCTGTGACAATGCGCTTGGACACCCCTCAGCGAGAGGAGCTTTACCTCAATAGCACAGAAGAATCCAACAAGAACCTCATTAAAGGCCGCCCGCTTTAAAAGCTATTTGTTTCATTTATATTGAAATGAGGCAGGGCCTTTCAACAAGACTGAGGTTTGCTGTAATTTCAAGTGACAGGACAACAAGGGGTAATGATGCATCGCTTCTATGCCACCTAAGTGTTTCCTGTGGCTCAGCGGTAGAGCATTGCGTTAACAGCGCAAAGGTTTGTGGGTTCAATTCCCAGGGAACACACATACTGATAAACAATGCATAGCCTGAATGCACTGTAAGTCGCTTTGGATAAAAGCGTCTGCAAATGCATAAATGTAAATGTAAGTAGTGAGTGAGTCCCAGCCTGTATGAATAAGCTGGTTTGTTATTCCACAGAGAGCCGGTACCGAACCTTGTTTCAAACCCGTTCTCCCCGACGGATGAGATCGTGTGACTACTTTTCTCTTTCTAAATGAAGTTGCGTCAGTGCTGTCCTGACACACGTGTTGCTGAAAAGCTCATATCGATCTAAAACACGCCGTCTCTCTCGTGATTCCCTCACATTCAGTATTTTAGCAGCAATGAACTACTCTCTGTTTTATGAGATTCTGTTTCATGTGAGAAGGTTCATATTTAAAGGAATGCATAAATTGCAAACATCTGGAATGTGTTAGTCAAAAATGAAATTTACATTGCACTTATTTCTATTTGAACATACCACAATCTGGAAGCAGACACACTTCGACTAATAAAACAATAAGCGTAAACAGATTTAACCCTAGAAAATCACAGTAACGTTAGTTCATAAAATGAAAAGTTTCAGCACTAAAAATATTGTGTTTTTATATATATATATAAATAAAATATAGTATTAAAAATATTATAGTGTGTTGTGTGTGTGTGTGTGTATATATTAATAATATTAGAATTTGTATTTAAATTATTCATATTAATAATAATTGATTAGATATTGTCATATTTTATCATAATGCTGTTTTTTTTTAAGAATTACAAAAAAGCTGAAATGTACTGAAAAAATGCAAGTGTATGCACACCTCAGTCACATTTTAATATAGATTTTGTATTATATATTACCATGAATTATCAGATTTTTAAGTAATTTGGATCCCACTTAAAAGTGTACTTTTTAGAAAATATTTTTTTTTATTATTAGTATTAGTAATAAAAATGACAGTAGTAGTAATTATTTGTTAGATATTGTCATCTCGTGTCGTGTGTGTGTGAATATAAACAGTCATGCAGTTGAGATTTGCTATATAGTATTATTGTTTTACATGAGTTTACTGTATGTGCACTTATAGTTACACTGTCTCAGCCAATCAGATCGTTCACTTTTATCAAAGTGTCTTCTCTAGCTATGTCTGTTCTAATGGTGCTTCTCGTGTTTGTCAGGGCGATGGGAATCTTCAGCAGTCTCTGTGTGTTTTGAGAAGCGGTTGGTGGTGGCGCATGAGCTGGGCGAGTGTGGAGGAAAGCTCAGGCGTAACGGAGAACTGGGCAGCTTGCACAGTCAGCTGGGTAACTACGAGAGGCCATCTCCTGCCTGGAGCGGCAGCTCGCCATCGCCCGCGCACCCAAGATCGATTGCTGGAGGGCGACGCAGCTGCGGCTGGGTGCTGTGTACCAGCTGATGGGCGAACACGACACGGCACTTCAGTTTCACCAGCTGGACCTCCAGATCGCTGAGGACACGGGCCAGCGCCAGCTGTCAGGGAGGCCTTACGGGAACCTGGGACTCACTTACGAGGTCGCTGGGTAATTTCGAAGGTGCCGTAGGTGTATCAGGGCAGCACTGAGCATCGCGGCGCAGACCAACGATGGTGGCCAAAACTCTGGCCTACAGCAGCCTGGGACGAACGCACCACGCCTCTGCAGAACTACTCGCAGTCCGTCATGTACTGCAGGAAGGTAAGAGACTACATTGTGCTGGAATCACAAGAAAATTCCCTCAAACTAAGATAAACGTTTGGTTATTATTCGTTGCTAAGGTGTTTGAAATGTTGATGTTTGGTTGCTAAGGTGGTTGTTCAGTCACAAGTCAAAAGAGTCTCTATGATATATAGTCGAGGCAGGTTTCCATCCATATGTTTATGGAAAAAGTGTGATTTGCTTAAAAAAGGTGGATACAAAACCAGGATGCAAATAAATACATTTGTTTAAATTTGTTTTACTGTGTATAATTTTTTAGAAAAGAGACATTTGAATTTTAATAATAAAACTTTTTATTGAAAGTAATAGTATTAATAACTACTGATTAGATATTTTTTATTGTAATGCTGTTGTTTTTTGTTTTTGATTTTTTAAATTTTTTATAGTATATGTGTAAACCTGTGACCACATCAGTTGAACATTAATATATAATTAAATAATATATATTTTAAATTCTATATAATAACAAATCAGATTTTTTTTGTATTAGGGATTTCATATATACTTAATATATATTAGAAAATAAAATAATTATTTATATTAATAACAGTAGTTTAATTAAAATGATTAGTATTATTAATGATATGATATGGTCAAACTTATTGTGTTGGACACATGCATATATTATTATTGTTGTTATTATTATTATTCAAAATATTAATATTATAAATATTATATATAAAACTATAATACATAATATTTATTTATGTCAAGTCAAATTTATTTGTGTAGCACTTTTGGCTTTTAATTTATTTAATTTTATTTAAATTTGTAGAAACCGTGATACATTTTTCCAGTATTCTTTGATAAATAGAACGTTCAAAAGAAAAATAATTAATAAAAAAATTGTAAAATTATAAATGTCTTTACTGTCATTTTTGATCAATTTAATGCATCTTTGCTAAATAAAAATATCCGTTTCTTTAAAAGTTTCTTTACTGACCCCATACCTCCCAGCATAAATTCATAACTTAAACGGACATGTAAAGTAGAGATTTGTTTACCTGTTTAGTTGTCATTTTTTTGCAATGTTTAAAAGCATTTAGTTCTCGTGAACACGTTTCTTTTGGTTTTGGGGTGAATATATGATTTCTTCACCCTTATAACTCTTTCAGATCTTTGTTCGGTTGAGGTAGAGAGGACTAAAGTTGTCAGGGGTTGTTTATAGAGGTCAAAACGTCATGTTTAAGCTCTGAATCTTGTGTTTACACACTCAGAGAGACATCTGGTGCTTCGCTCCCACAAGAGGACATTGAGATTCAGCTCATTGTTTGGCTTCTGGTGCCACTCTAACCAGAGCCGTATGCCGCTATAATAATCCTTTTGAGACGTATTCATAGAGTGAGCGGCTCACCCCTACATGACGAGACTAGAAGGGTTTGTAGTTGAATTACTGGTTACTGGTCTTTCTGAAATGACTTTGGAAGCCGTCAGGAACAGATCAGCTCACTCAGACGATGCTCTAATCACCTCATCCAGGACCAGGACAATTACCTCACTGAGAAAAGACCAGAGAGTCGCAGTCTCTACAGCAGCGCCACCTCCACCTGACAGCCAGTTAACTGAAAGCACTCGCTCTCACTTCAGATTAGAGTTGTGTAGAGACGGACATGTGTGGACGATGAATGCTAGAATGTCAGGTTTGCTCGTTGTGTGTCCAACTGAAGGGATTTTTATGATTGTTCTTGAACACATTGTCTATTTATATGTACATTTTTTTTCGGCTTTTATGTATATTTATTTTTGTGTCTGTTTATGTGTTTCGGTGTTTATGCATATATCTATTTTAGATTTTTTTTCTTTGCTACACACATTTGTATTTGTAAACCTTTATTAAATGGTTGTTGCATTCGATACCAATGTGACACTTTGGCTTTACAAATATTTGCACAGAAGTTTGCAGCTCGCGTTTCAAGAGTGAGCCCTAGTATGTGAATCATAGTATATAGCATGCAGCGATCATCTCGGATATAAACAGTTATTTCACATTTGATTCAGTCAATGCAGTCTAATGAAATAATGAGACAAAATAAGAGATGATAAAGTCACAGATGATATTGCCGTCCATCTATCACACTGTGGGGATGCAGTATTTCACATGAATTACATTTCGAGTAACTTAACTGCTCCTACAGTATGTAGTAGTTATTCTGCGCACAGTATGCAAATCTTCTGTGTATATTCAGTGGAGAAATAGCAAATTACAATGCAGTATGCTGACATGACCTTTGATTATTTCATTATCTGACTGCCAAACAGTGTGCATACTACATACTATTCTGTCAAAGATTAACGTCGTACTAGTGTAAAATAACACTGTTACCAATTACAGGCATGCTTTCATATGTATGCATGTATAATTCAGACCGATGCACGTAGTGCGGTCATGTAGATGGTGTTTTTTATGAACGATTCTTTTGTTTTGAGTTTGAACTTCACTGAGCCGGAGGAGGAATCAAAGTGGGATTGAAACGGTGATTAAAGTCTGTGTTGAATGAGAAAATCATTTCTGAGGCTTTTCTTTAGATCAGTGCCTGATGAGATCTAATATCAAAGATTGATGAAGAAAAACATGAAAAGAGGGATTGAAGAGAAAAGAGGAGGAAAAGACAAGGGAATGTTTCAGAGCCTGTTCTTTTAGGATGATTAATTTCAGAGAGCTGCAAATATGATTTAAATAGAGACATACTAGAGCTGCTTTCAACCGATTTCAACCACTTCTGGCTATAAAGTGCTGAGAGTTTTGATTATGCTTTTAGTTAAAAAACCTATATGATCTTCTTTCTTCCAGAGAAAAGAGTAGAAATCAAAGAATATGGTATATTTAAAATGTAATTTATTCCCATTTAAACGAATGTTCGGCTTAATATTTTTATGGAAACCATGATTGATTTTTCAGGAGTCTTTGATGAATAGTAAGTTCAAAAGAACAGCATTTATTTGAAAACTTTAGTAACATTATAAAAGTCTGTACTCTCACTTTTGAATAATTAAAGCATCTCACTGAATGAAAGTATTAATTTCTTTCAAAAATGTCTCTGACCCCACAACTTTTGAACAGTATTTAGTAGAGTCAAATTAAAATGTTTTCACTAAAAAAAGGACCAAACGAAATAGAAAAAAGAGACAAAACATGTAAGTTGTTATTCTCTGAAATGTCATTTGGTGTTCATATATATTCAAGCTTATTTTGTAAACAAACACAGTATGTTTGTTTTATCAACTACTTTAATGGCATTTTATTAATTTTTATTTTCAAATCAAATGTTGTTTAAAATGAATAAAACTAATACTAAAACTTTTAAATGAAATTATGTAAAAATGTACAACTAGAAAATGAGAAAGTTTTATTTTAGAAATAGAAATGTTTCCTGTCAGCTAATTTAAATAAAAACAAGCTTAAGTTGAAATACTCAAAATTCTAAAGTTAAAAACCAAACCACAAAAATTATAAAATGATAAAAGTAATATAGCTGTATTGAACAACTTAAAAAAATGACTGAATATATATATAAAAGCTTCAAAATAGTAATAAATATTATACAAATATATAACAAAATAAATTAAAGCTAAATAAACAATTATAATAAAAATTGACAAAAGCATTATAACCAAAATTCTCAAACTTACAAATGAAAAACAAGAAATGAATGTATTAAAGTCAGAATATAATAAACAATATATTAGTATATGAATAATAAAATAGTGCACATTGCAAAACAAAAATATATTTTTTATACGTTTCGCTGAGAATTGCTTGTAAATTTCACGAATAATTACAAATAAATGGACATTAAATAAAGCAAGAAATGTTGACGTAGAAGGACTGAAGTAGTATTTTCTGTCATTTTTGCAATGCAGAATCAGTATTGTGGTCCATTTGTCTGAAAGGATGCAAATTTTAAGTGCAAATATCTAAGAAGTTAAATTTAGTAAGTTATTTTAGGTAAATAAGAAGTTAATGTCAGCTATATTTGAGGACCTATATTGCCTCAAAGTGAAGAAAACATATTAAAATTAAAACAAGTGGAGTAGATAATAAATGGTCCTTTTCATGTGAAGTATTGATGGAAAACTCTTCCTGGAAAGCATTTATCTGTAAATCTGTGTGTTTGTGACTCAGGTCTGCGTCTCGCGGAGCAGCTGGGGTAGGAGGACGAGGCCAAGATCCGACACCGTCTGGGGCTTCGCTGTGGGCCGCGGCAATCTGGAGGAATCCCAACACCAGGTACCGTCCGCTCTCACTCACACACACCCCACACACACACACACACAACACACACACAACACACACACACACACCCACACACACACACACACACACAACACACACACACACAAACACACCACAACACAACACACACACACACACACACACACACAAACACACACAGCCAGCCAGCCAATTTCTGCAGTCTCCGCACAGATGCACAGGATGTCTGACCGCTATCTTGACAGAGCTCCACTGTCCTGCTTTTCTAATGATGTGCCTGTAGGCCAGGTGTGTGTGTGTGTTATGTGTGTGTGTGTTGTGTGTGTGTGTGTGTGTGTTGTGTGTGTGTGTGTGTGTGTGTGTGTGTGTGTGTGTGTGTGTGTGTGTGTGTGTTGTGTGTTGTGTGTGTGTGTGTGGTGTTGTGTGCGTGTTGTGTGGGAGTGTGCGTCTGCTGTGTGTGTTCTGTGTGTTCTGTGCTGTTGTCTCGTGTGTGTGTGTGGTTTAATGTTTGCAGACTTGCTCACCGTCGGACTCTCACTTGTGATTCATTTTCTGTGAACACAAGTGGCGGAGTCATGATGTTCTAGAGTCAGCTGCACAAAACCACACCTCGTATTCAGGCTCTAATTGATTCAGGCTGTCAGCCCAAAAGAGACCCTCGTATCAGCAAACACTCCAGCTCAGGGTTATTGGAGGAATCGCTGAGGATCTGGATGTTAGTTTGAGCAGGAATATTAAAGTTAACTGTTACAACTAAAACCATAAAAAAAACTTGATTGAAATGAACTTGAAGTGAAAATAAAATGTTTTATAACATTATATTTTTTGATAATATTTTTTATTGTAATATTTAAATGTCAGATGAAAATTTCTCTTTAGTTTAAATGCATGTACTAAAATAAACTGAAGTTATGTTTTATTGATTAATAATTGTATTAAATAT